>OZ030010.1:73021635-73259135 GCA_964023405.1 Apodemus agrarius | reverse complement strand
GATCTGCAGCTAATCTGCTCAATAGGTTGGGATAATGCCCAGAGATTATGTTAATGACAGAAAAGATATATCAGCTGCAAGAAGCAATCCTGAGATGAAGTCTTTTTGGAAATTTGTTGTAGAGAGCTTACCCATCACAGACCATGCAAAAGCAGTGGACCACCTCCAGGAAGACCACCTGCTAGTCTACCCTATCCTTATGGCTCCTGACACTATTTCCTTGAGACTCAGCCTCTTGGGGCCAAATCAAGATTCCTCTAGTTATTCCCTATTGCCCTATTAACTTTTCCTTTTAGGCTATCCTCATTCTTTTGGGACATATGTCAAACTGCATAACAGTTTTCTATCAGGAAGTCCACAACCATCATACTTGGATAGGACCAGGAACGAGTAATAATACCCAAAGAATAGAACCATACAAGCCCTCCTAGAAAACCCCCAACCCATCCTCCCTCCCCCTGCCTCCAAGAAGATATCCCTCTGCCCCACACACTCCAACCTATCACCCCTCTATTTCACCATGCTGAGGCATCTATCAAGCCTTCAAGGACCAAGGACCACTCCTCCCAGCCATGCCTGACAAGGCATTCCTCCACCACAAATGTGGCTGGAACCATGTGTAAACTTTGGTTGATGGTTTAGTACCTGGGAGCTCTGGGGTTTGGTTGGCAGACATCATCATTCTTCCCATGGGGCTGTAAACCCCCTTTAGCTCCTCCAGTCATCCCTCCAACTCCTCCATTGGGGACCCCACGCTCAGTCCAATGGTTGGCTGCTAGCATCTGCCTCTGTATCTGTAAGGCTCTGGCAGGCCTGCTCAGGAGACAGTCATATCAGGCTCCTTTTGGCAAGCACTTCTTGGCATCCCCAATAGTGTTGGAGTTTGGTGACTGTTTATAGGATGAATCCCCAGGTAGGACAGTCTCTGGATGGACTTTCCTTCAGTCTCTCTCCCCACATTTTGTATCCATAATTGCTCCTTTGAATATTTTGTTCCCTTTCTCAGAAAAACTGAAACACCGACACTTTGGTCTTCCTTCTTCTTGAGCTTCCTGTGGTCTGTGAATTGTATCTTGTTTATTCTGAGCTTTTCGGCTAATATCCACTTATCAGTGAGTGCATACCATGTGTTCTTTTGTGATTGGGTTACCTCACTCAGAATGATACTTTCTAGTTCCATCCATATGCCTAAGAATTTCATGAATTTATTGTTTTTAATAGCTGAGTAGTACTCCACTGTATAAATATACCACATTTTCTGTACCAATTTCTCTGTTGAAGGACATCCTGGTTCTTTCCAGCCTCAGGCTATTATAAATAATATTGCTGTGAACACAGTGGAGCATGTATCCTTATTACATCTTGGAGCATCTTCTGGGTATATGCCCAGGAGTGGTATAGCTGAGTCCTCAGGTAGTACTTCCAGTTTTCTGAGGAACTGCCAAACAGATTTCAAGAGTGGTTGTACCAGCTTTCAATCTCACCAGCAATGGAGGAGTGTTCTTCTTTCTTCACATCCTCACCAGCATCTGCTGTCTCCTGAGTTTTTCATCTTAGCCATTCTGACTGGTGTGAGGTGGAATCTCAGCGTTGTTTTGATTTGCATTTCGCTGATATCTAAGGATGTCGAACATTTCCTTAGGCGCTTCACAGCCATTCAAATTTCCTCAGTTGAGAATTCTGTTTAGCTTTGTACCCCATTTTTTTATATATTATTCTTAAATTATATACACATATACATATATATATATGCATATGTGCATATATGGTGTGAATTTAAGAGAGAACAATAAGAGTACATGAGAAAGGGTCTAGAGAATATGACATGATTATATTTAATTTCCAAAATAATAATAATAATAGGATAAAGCATTCACATAACTTCTTACTGAATAATGTACTAAACAAAGCAAACATTGACAGTTATTAAATAGGGTACTTTACTCATGAGGATAGCTCTCCAAAACATGCATCATTGAGCTAGGAACACATGGGGTTTTAGAAATAAAATATACAATGCAATATTCAAAATAGTAACTTTCAAAACTTGATGTCATTCTTTTTTTTTTAATTTTTATTTTCTATATTCTATGTTTACATTCCAAAGGCTTTCCCCTTTCCCAGTTCCCCTCCACCCTATGTCTCATAATTCCTCTCCCCCCAACTATTCCCCAATCATTCCCCCTCCCACCATGGTTTCTCTACAAAACTGGATCCAATCTTTACAGGCCCAGGGTCCTCTCCTTTCTTCTTCTTGGGAATCATTTGACTTGCTAATTGTGCCTTGAGTATTTAGGGCTTCTGGGTTCATTAATATCCACTTATCAGTGATTGCATTTCATGTGTATTTTTTTGTGATTGGGTTAACTCACTCAGGATGATATTTTCCAGGTCTTCCATTTACCTACAAATTGCATGAATTCATTATTTTTAATTGCTGAGTAGTATTCCATTGTATAAATATACCACATTTTCTGTATCCATTCCTCCTTTGAGGGAGATTTGGGCTCCTTCCAATTTCTGGCTATTATAAACAAGGCTGCTATAAACATAGTGGAGCATGTGTCTTTATTGTATGCAGGGGAATCCTCTGGGTATATGCCCAGGAGTGGTATGCCAGGGTCCTCTGGAAGTGACATGCCCAATTTTCTGAGGAACTGCCAAACTGATTTCCAGAGTGGTTTTACCATTTTGCAATCCCACCAACAGTGTACCCCATTTTTAATAAGGTTGTTTGACTCTCTGGAGTCTATCTTCTTTAGTTCTTTGTATATATTGGATATTAGCTCTCTATTGGATGTAGGATTGGTAAAGATCTTGTCTCAATCTGTTGGTTGCTGTTTTGTCCTATTGACAGTGTCCTTTGCCTTACAGAACCTTTGCAATTTTATGAGGTCCCATTTGTCAATTCTTGATCTTAGGGCATAAGTTATTGTTGTTCTGTTCAGGAAAATTTCCCCTGTGCCCATGTGCTCCAGATTTTTTCCCCACTTTTTCTTTTATTAGATTCAGTGTATCTGGTTTTATATGGAGGTCCTTGATCCACTTGGACTCGATATTTGTATAAGAAGATAAGAATGGGTCGATTTGCATTTTTCTACATGCAGACTTCCAGTTAATTCAGCAGTTTTTGTTAAAAATGCTGTCTTTTTTCCACTGGAAATTTTTAGGTCCTTTGTCAAATATCAAGTGACCATAGGCATGTAGGTTAATTTATGGGTCTTCAATTCTATTCCATTGATCTTCTGCCTGTCTCCTTACCAATACTATACAGTTTTTTTTAATTCACTATTGCTCTGTAGTAGAGCTTGAGGTCCCACAGAAGTCCTTTTATTGTTGAGAATAGTTTTAGCTATCCTGGGTTTTTTGTTATTCCAGATGAATTTGCAGATTGCTTTTTCTAGTTCTATGAAGAATTGATTTGGAATTTTGATGGGCATTGCATTGAATCTGTAGATTGCTTTTGGCAAGATGAACATTTTTACTATGTTAATTCTGCCAATCCATGAGCATGGGAGATTTTTCCATCTTCTGAGATCTTTGATTTCTTTCTTCAGAGGCTTGAAGTTCTTGTCATACAGATCTTTCACTTGCTTGGTTAGAGTCACACCAAGATACTTCATATTGTTTGTGGTTATTGTGAAGGGTGTCATTTCCTGATTTCTTTCTCATCTTGCTTATCCTTTGAGTAGAGGAAGGCTACTGATTTGTTTGAGTCAATTTTTTTTATCCAGTTGTTTATCAACTTTAGGAGTTCTCTGGTGGAATTTTTGGGGCCACTTAAATATACAATCCTATCTTCTGCAAATAGTGATATTTTCACTTCTTACTTTCCAATTTGTATACCTTTGTCCTCCTTATGTTTTCTAATTGTTCTAGCTAGAACTTCAAGTACTATACTGAATAGATATGGAGAGAGGGGGCAGCCTTGTCTAGTTCCTGATTTTAGTGGGATTGCTTCAAGTTTCTCTCCATTTTGTCTGATGTTGGCTACTTGTTTGCTGCATATTTCTTTTACTATGTTTAGGTATGGGCCTTGAATTCCTGTTCTTTCCAAGACTTTATCATGAAGGGATGCTGAATTTTGTCAAGTGCTTTTTCAGCTATGAAATGATCATTTTTCTTTGAGTTTTTTTTATTGGATATATTCTATATTTACTTTTCATTTCCCTTTTTCTGGTTCCCCACCCCCAAAGGTCCCACATGCCCTTTTCCCTCCCCCTGCTCCCTTATCCAACCCTTCCCACTTCCCTGTTCTGGTTTTCCCCTACACTGATGCTTTGATCCTTTCCAGCACCAGTGTCCACTCCTTCCTTCTTGTTGGACATCATTTGGTATGTGAATTGTGTCTTTGGTGTCCCAAGATTCTAGGCTAATATCCACTTACCAGTGAGTGCATACCATGAGTACTCTTTTGAGATTGGGTTACCTCACTTAGTATGATGTTCTCCAGCTCCATCCGTGGGACTGCAAGCTGGAGTTTTTTTTGTTTTTTGTTTTATGTAGTGGATTACATTGATGGATTTCCTTATATTGAACCATCCCTGCATCCCTGGGATGAAGCCTACTTGATTGTGGTGAATGACAATTTTCATGTATTCTTGGGTTTTGTTGGCAAGAATTTTATTTAATATTTTTGCATCAATGTTCGTTTGGGAAATTGGTTGGAAATTCTCTTTCTTTGGTCTTTGTGTGGTTTAGGTATAATTGTAATTGTGGCTTCATAGAACAAAACTGGTAGTGTTCCTTCTGTTTCAATTTTGTGGAATAGTTTGAAGAGTATTGTTATTAGGTATTCTTTAATTGTCTGATAGAATACTGTACTAAACCCATCTGGTCCTGGGCTTTATTTGATGGAAAAATTTTAATGACTGCTTCTATTGTTTTAGGGGTTCTGGGACTGTTCAGATGGTTTATCTGATCCTATTTAACTGTGGCACCTGGTATGTTTCTAGAAAATTGTCCATTTCATCCAGATTTTTCAATTTTTGTTGAGTATAAGCTTTTGTTGTAGGATCTGATGATTTTTTTGAATTTCCAGTTTCAGTTGTTATGTCTCCCTTTTCTTTTCTGATTTTGTTAATTTGTATTCTATCTCTGTGCTCTCTGGTTAGTCTGGCTAAGGGTTTATCTATCTTGTTGATTTTCTCAAAGAACCAGCTCCTGGTTTTGTTGATTTTTTTGTATAGTTCTTTTTGTTTCTATTTGGTTGATTTCAGCCCTGTGTTTGATTATTTCCTGTTGTCTACTCCTCTTGGGTTTGCTTCTTTTTGTTTTAGAGCTTTCAGGTGTGCTGTCAAGCTGCTAGTGTAAGCTCTCCCCAGTTTCTTTTTGGAGGCATTTAGAGCTATGAGTTTTCCTCTTACCATTGCTTTCATTGTGTCCCATAAGTTTTGGTATGATGTGTCTTCATTTCCTTTAAATTCTAAAAGTCTTTAATTTTTTCCTTTTTTTTTATTGACCAATTTATCATTGAGTAGAGTATTGTTCAGCTTCCCTGTGTATGTGTGTTTTCTATTGTTTTTGTTGGAATTTAAGACAAGCCTTAGTCTGTTGGTGATCTGATAGGGTGAATTGGATTATTCCATTCTTCTTGTATCTGTTTAGGCCTGATTTTTGACCAATTAATTATATGGTCAATTTTGGAAAAGGTACCATGAGGTGCTGAGAAGAAGGTATATGCTTTTGCTTAAGGATGAAATGTTCTATAATTATCTTTTAGATCCATTTGTTTCATAAGTTCCATCAGTTTCACTGTATCTGTTTAGTTTCTATATCAATAATCTGTCCATTGCTGAGAGTGGGGTGTTGAAGTCTCCCACTATTATTGCATGGGGTGCCATGTGAGCTTTGAGTTTTAGTAAAGTTTCTTTTATGAATGTTGGTTCCCTTGCATTTGGAGCAGAGATATTCAGAATTGAGAGTTCATCTTGGTAGATTTTTCCTTTGACAAGTTCTAAATGTCCTTCCTTATCTTTTTTGACAACTTTTGGTTGATAGTCGATTTTATTCAATATTAGAATGGCTACTCCAGCTTGTTTCTTGGGACGATTTGCTTGGAAAATTGTTTTCCAACCTTTTACTCTGAGGTAGTTAGTGTCTGTCTTTGTCATTGAGGTGCATTTCCTGTAGGCAGCAAAATGCTGGGTCCTTTTTACTTATTCAGTCAGTTAGTCTATGTCTTTTTATTGGGGAATTGAGTCCATTGATGTTAAGAGGTATTAAGGAAAAGTGATTGTTACTTCCTATTATTTTTGTTTTTAGAGGTGGAATTCTGTTAGTGTGGCTATCTTCTTTTGAGTTTGTTGCTTTTTCTAGTGTGTAGTTTCCCTCCTTGTGTTGGTGTTTTCTATTTAATATCCTTTGTAGAGCTGGATTTGTGGAAAGATATTATATACATTTGGTTTTCTCATGGAATCTCTTCATTTCTCCATCTATGGTAATTGGCAGTTTTGCTGGGTATAGCAGTCTGGGCTGGCATTTGTGTTCTCTTAAGGTCTGTATGACATCTGCCTGGGACCTTCTAGCTTTCATAGCTTCTGGTTAGAAGTCTGGTGTAATTCCGGTTTTTTGTTTGTTTGTTTGTTTGTTTTTGTTTTTGTTTTTTTTTACATTTTTTGTTTTCTATATTCTTTGTTTACATTCCGAAGGCTTTCCCCTTTCACAGTTCCCCCCTCACCATATGTCCCATATGTCCTCTTCCATCCCCCCCTCCCCGCCTATTCCCCAATCACCACCCCACCATTTCTCTGCTCTATTCTGGTACTCTCCTACAAAACTGGATCCAGTCCTTTCAGGACCAGGGTCCTCTCCTTCCTTCTTCTTGGGAATCCTTTGATTTGCTAATTGTGCCTTGAGTATTCAGAGCTTCTGGGTTCATTAATATCCACTTATCAGTGGTTGCATTTCATGTGTATTCTTTTGTGATTGGGTTAACTTGCTTAGGATGATATTTTCCAGATCCAACCATTTGCCTACAAATTGCATGAATTCATTATTTTTAATTGCTGAGTAGTATTCCATTGTATAAATATACCACATTTTCTGTATCCATTCCTCCTTTGAGGGACATCTGGGCTCCTTCCAACTTCTGGCTATTATAAATAAGGCTGCTATGAACATATTGGAGCATGTGTCTTTATTGTATGCAGAGGAATCCTCTGGGTATATGCCCAGGAGTGGTATGCCAGGGTCCTCTGGAAGTGTCATGCACAATTTTCTGAGGAACCACCAGACTGATTTCCAGAGCGGTTGTACCATCTTGCACTCCCACCAACAGTGTAGGAGTGTTCCTTTTTCTCCACATCCTTGCCAGCACCTGTTGTCTCTTGAGTTTTTAATCTTAACCATTCTGACTGGTGTGAGGTGGAATCTCAGGGTTGTTTTGATTTGCATTTCCCTGATGACTAATGATGTTGAACATCTCTTAAGGTGTTTCTCGGCCATCCCAAGAAATGTGTAATTCTGATAGTTCTGCCTTTATATGTTACTTGACCTTTTTCGTTTACTGCTTTTAATATTCTTTCTTTGTTTAGTGCATTTGGTGTTTTGATTATTATATGATGGGAGGAATCTCTGTTTTGGTCCAGTCTATTATGGAGTTCTGTAGGCTTCTTGTGTGTTCATGGGCATCTCTTTCTTTAAGTTAGGGAAGTTTTCTATAATTTTGTTGAAGATATTTACTGGCCCATTAAGTTGGAAATCTTTGCTCTCTTCTCTTCTCTTATCTTCTATTATCTCTTCTCTTCTATTATTCTAAGATCTTCTCACTGTGTCCTGGATTTCCTAGATGTTTTGGGTTAGGAGCTTTTTGCATTTTGCATTTTCTTTGATCATTGTGTCAATGTTTTCTATGGTTTCTTCTGTACCTGTTATTTTCTCTTCCATCTCTTGTATTCTGTTGGTGATGCTTGCATATTTGACTCATGATCTCTTCCTTAGGTTTTTTAACTCCAGGGCTGTCTCCCTTTGTGATTTTTTATTGTTTCTATTTCCATTTTTAGATCTTGGATTTTTTTTCTTTTCTTTTCTTTTCTTTTCTTTTTTTTTTGGTTTTTTTTTTTTTTTTTTTTTTTTTTTTTTTTTTTTTTGGTTTTTCGAAACAGGGTTTCTCTGTGTAGCCCTGGCTGTCCTGGAACTCACTCTGTAGAGCAGGCTGGCCTCGAACTCAGAAATTCCCCTGCCTCTGCCTCCCAAGTGCTGGGATTACAGGCGTGTGCTACTACGCCCGGCGATCTTGGATGGTTTTGCTCACTTCCTTTGCCTGTTTGATTGTATTTACCTGTAATTCTTTGAGGGATTATTGTGTTTCCTCTTTAAGGGCTTCTATCTGTTTACTTGTGTTCTCCTGTATTTCTTTAAGTGTCAAGCTGCCTCTGGGTCCCTGAGATCCTAGTGTTATCAAGCTCCTGGGATCCTGGGTCCTTGTGATCCTGTGATCCTATTATCCTGGCTGTGTTAGAGTGCCTAGGAGTGGAGCTTCCTTTGGGTGTTACAGGACTGGATGCAGAGTTTGTGCCCTAGGTAAACCAGCCCAAACTATTAGGTTCCAGTGCTACTGGTCGGGCAGGGTTCTTGTGTCCCTGGATACCACTGGTCCCAGTTATGCCTGGTAGTGTTGGGACAGATGTTATGTCCTCCTCACCTCTTTTCCAAGGTAAACCAGCTTAGTCTGGAAGGTCTTTCTGGATGTTTTGTGCCTGAATTTTTTTAGATTTAACATTTAACATTTTCTTAGCTTGGGTGAAGAATAACAGCTCTGTGCTACCATAATTTTCAATTCCAGGTCCCTTTTTGTTCTTCAGTATTTGTAAGTCATTATTGAATTTTATTTTTAAATCCTGGATTGTCTCAGTCATTTCCATTGGCCTTTTGATTCTATGATTTCTTGGGCATCACTTAGGTATTTATTCTAAGTTCATAGAGTTGTTTCTTTGTGTATTATTTGAACTCTGAATTCTTTGATGAAGCTTATGATTTTCCTTTTAAATTCTGTGTCCTGTTCTACTATGTATTTCCATAGGACTGATAGATACTTGGAGGAAGGTCCTGCCTTGATTCTTCATATTGTTTGTATTTCTGCAATTATGTCTGGTTGCATAGATTTCTTTGGTTATTTCTGTTTGGGCCTGATTGGGCCTTAAAGGTTGAATATAGCTTATGTGGAATGAAGGGAGGTTAACAGAGGCTGCTGAGCTTTTATTCAGGATGTGCTTCCAGGTTTTAGCCTGGCGTTTTGAGATAGATATAAAGATTGATGGTACATTGAGGGAAGAATCAAATGGACTCTCATGGACAGATACTCCCAAGCATCATGAGGACTAGACTTGTAGGGTATGGTAACTGTACTAGGGAGGGATATGAGGTTGGAGGCAGTTCAGGTTGATGTGGCCAGAGTAGTTCATGGCACTGGAATAGATCTGGAGGATTGATCAGATGCATAGAGTAGAAAATCAAGAGGACTCACCTGGCTAGACCCTGGCAAAGAAAGTCCAAATTCTGCCTTGGCAGAGAGGTTGGATGTGGGATTTTAAAGCCATCTTAAGTTTTATATTGTGACGGTAACATGAAATCTTGTGGATAAAGGGAAAGGTTATGGTTTAATAATTATGTATTTGTGTGCCAAGCTGAGAAAGGGTCAACTATGCTAGCTAATTTTGTTAACATAAGCTAGGGTCATCTTGGAAGAAGAATATCAATTGAGAAAAATGTTTCCATCAAGTTGGGCTATGGAGAAAAATATGGGGACATTTGAAAAGTTAATATTTGATGTGGGCTGGCCAGGCCCATTGTGGGTGTTACCACTACTGAGCATATAGTCATGGGTTGTATAAGAATGTGGCCTGAACATATCATGGTGAGCAAGCAAGTTAACAGATATCCTTCATGGTCTCAGCTTCAGTTCTTGCCTCCAAGTTCCTTCCATGCTTTAATTCTTGCCTTGTCCTCCTTCAATGATGGATGGTGATTGTGATTATATACTATATAAAGCTTTACTCCCCACATTGTCTTTGTCAAATAAATAGAATGCAAACCGAGAGAGTTATATAGATGCAGGTGTGTGTGTGTGTGTGTGTGTGTGTGTGTGTGTGTGTGTGTATACAATAATAGATAAGAGGTCATGAATTTGACAGGTAGTAGGGATACACACAGGAGAATTTGGAAGGGGGAAAGGTAGAATAAAAATGATATAAATTAAGTACTACTTAATTTGAAATTCTCAAAAAAACCAAGTTCAATGTAAAACCTATTTGACTTAATGTTTATATTAATTAACTAGACTTAATCACCCCTGGTGAATCTGTAGTATATAAAATTATGTTGTAACAAATAAGAATAAGTATCTGTGTCTACCAATTAAATGCCACTAAACTAAGAGCTTTGTTTTTGTTTTATTTCAATTATAAAGTCAAGAACATTGCACCAGCAAACCACATCTATAAGTTATCTTCACCTTTATAACTACACTAATGAATTTTTATTTACTTGGCACTATAATATGGTTGAGTGGAATAATAGTTTGATTTATACTAATAAATAGTTTGATCTATAAATTTTGTAAACATTTATTATAAACATAAACAGATAACTCCAAAATTAATACTTAAATGAAAAGTTTGGGGCTACAGCTCAGTCATAGAGTCCTTATATAACATGTGCCAGCCACTGGTTTGCTCAGCCCCTGTTGAATTAAATATTTATTTAATAAAACCCAGTGGCATTAGGTTCACTACTTGCTCCATGCTTTAGGTTCCTGAATGAAAGGCACACACAGAGACTTTATATTTTGATATGCCTTAAACAGTTCGGTGGCTAGGCCACTGTCTAACCTCCACAAGGTTAATTCACCTCCCACCAATAAGCCTGAGTTTTACTTACCAAATTCTATATTCTATCTTGACTGCACTGGACCCAGAGGGCTGTCCAACTGGGTTACACTCTGGGCCATGCTCAGCTCATGGCAACTATGCCTCTCTGACTTACACTCTTCACAATCATGGCAGGCCATCCTTTTCCTTCTTCTTCCTCCCTGTCCCAAACCCAGGAAATCTAAAGTCCTCCCTCTGTTTTCCCTGTCCAGCCGTTGGCTGCTGTCATCTTTATTTATCAGTCAGAACTAAGTGGGGGCAGGTTCCCAGAAGGTACATGCAGACACTAGTGTAAGCAGTTTTGGGTACACAAATTAACATTAGAACACAAGCAACATTAGGCCAAATGCACTACAATCTCCACTATAAATGAATGAATGAAAAAATAAATAATATGATAAATAAAATGCCAATTTGCAGCATTTTGGTATAATAGGCACAATTCGATGAAATGGAAAACCAAGTTATATAAACCCTTGTGTGAATTGTGTTTAGAATTTGGATGAACATGAAATTGATAGCTTACAAACTGGAAAGGTAAAGTGACTGAAATTTCAAATAATTTAAAGTTTCCCATAATCTATTGAAAGACAGTAAAATTTAACCTAAAATGCATAATACTAAAGGAGACCCTAGGGAATAAATACAATCAATAATATCATGAAAATAAGTAATTATACTCATAGTTATAACCAAAAGGAAATTATGAGTTTATACATTCAAAATAATGCTAATAATTTCACAGATGAGTAAATAGTTGGATTAGGAAAATAAGTGCTTTCCTCATTAGAATGCTAAGTAACAATGCAAAGATAATTGTCTAAGTAGAAATCATCATTTGTCATTAGCCAATATTATATCGATTTGATGAATAGCCTGTATAACTTATTAAACTGTGGGTTATGACTTTTATATGGTGGTTGCATTACTGAATATGAGGGTCATTCGCAACAGTTAGAGAATTCTTTCACAATGTGCAGCAACTCAAAGTCATTTCAAAATCAAATGTGAGATGAATCTGAGGTGTTTCTGGTACTCTTCATGTTCTTGGTTCACTCCAGCCATAGTTCTGAACATGCTTTGTGTGCATTTTAGATTCAGTGTTTGGTCAGGCCCCAAAACACCAGTCAAAATGCCCTGACTCACATTTGAGTCTAACTCTATTTGTTGCTTGCCGTGCTTTTCATAGCACATATAAAGTTCCCTCCATTTATAGAAACATAATGTTTAAATTATGGAAAATAAAGACTTTTAATATTTTTCTATCACCATTTTTCAGCACTTAAGCATCAAATTACTAGATATTTGAAACTGTTAGACTGTATTAGAATTGTATCAATTAAAATAGTTGTTTGAGTTGCTGCCATGAATTTCAAATATACACATCATTAAATATATTTTGGTTTGACATTAGGCCAAAACTTTCTAAAGTTTCTCAAGTGGCCCTAAACATACTTCTGCTACTTTGTTCTATGTATTTATATGAAGCAATTTACATAGCATTATTAATAATGAGATTAAAATAGCAACAGTACCTGAAAACACTGAACATCTCACTGTTGTAAGATCTAAATAGTTTTATTTTAACTTTTGCAATTAAAACATTTAAATATCTATTCTATTTCTTCTTCATGCATTCCCCGCACTGAACCCTCCATGTTACTTAGCTTCTGTGGGTCTTTGTTTTTGTAAAGTTATCCTTTACTTTACAGGTAATAACCACTTATAAGTGAGTAATGCCATATTTGTATTTCTGGGTCAGGGTTACCTCACTCGGGATGTGTGTAAGTATCACATAAAGTACATTATATGTATATAGCATACATACATGATTTTATGCAACTTTGTAAATAATTTTAGATATGCTAAAGTCACACAAGAATATGTCTTAATTGGGGTTTGTTTTGCTTCAGTGAAGTACCATGAACAAAAAGCAAGTTAAGGAGAAAAGGGTTTGTTTGTCTTATGCTCCCGCAGTGCTGTTCACCATTGAAAGGAGTTGTGACAGGAACTCAAACAAGGCAGGAACCTGGAGGCAGGAGCTGATGATACAGAAGCCATGGAGGGGTGCTGTTTACTGGCTTACTTCTCATGGCTTGCACGGTCTGCTTTCTTCTAGAACTCAGGACCACCAGCCCAGGGATGGCACCACCTACAACTGGCTGGGCCTGTCCCTACCTATCATTAATAAAATACCCTACAGCTGAATCTTATAGAGGAATTTCTCAATTGAGGTTCCTTGTTTCAAGTTACAACAAAACTAGCCAGGACAGAGGATATACCTTAAGCCAGCTATAATCTTTACAGTAAAACATCAATCTAGTTTTTCTCAAGGAATGATTATTAGCTGTATTTTAATTCACAATTTAAGTGATTCATGTAAAATTTGATGAATTAATTTGGGAAGAACTTGTCTAGCATGCATGAGCTTCAGAGTTTGACCATCAGTAGATTAAATAAATATAGATAGATAGATATTTTTTAGTGATAAAATTGTGGATATAGCTTTTTGCAATTAAAAATGCAAAATACTAAAGTCTTTAAAAAAGAAAATTGTGCTTCAGTAGTGTTTTCATATTTCATTATAGAAGGTTTTTGATTAAAACATTAAATTAACTTTGAATTTTATTTCAACTTTGAGTAGAAAATAATATGAGTAAGAATACTTAGTTACTTTGGAGAATATTCTCTTATGTTCTTTTCAGATTTAATGATTGGATATATTAGAAAAGAAAGACTAAGTATGAAAGCAAGAATCATGAGATATGATCTAGGAAATTGTCTCCAGGGAGACACTGAAGGAATATGACTTATTCCCAGGTTAGGAGAGATTAGAACATTTACATTTTATTCTATATTTATATGGATTAGATGCTATTAAACTTGTGTAATTTCATTCAAACAGGTATGTTCTTATTTATATATATTTATTTTATATATATCTATACATTCTATTTGCTTTCCGTTGTGATAAAACATTAACTAAATACAATTTGAAGGAGGGCAGGGTTTACTTCATCTTATATTTCTAGGTCAAAATCCATCATTGTAAAAATCAGGGCAGAAACCTGGAGGGAAGAACTGCTGCAGACCAAGGACCAACACTGCCGGCTGGTTTGCTTCCTATTGTTTACTAAGCTGACTTTCTTATATAGCCAAGGCTTACTGGCCAAGAAATGGTGCCATCTACAATGGGATGAGCCTCCCTTTATCAATTACCAATCAGGAAAACGTCCCCTATCTTCACAGGCTAAACTAATGGAAGCAATTCAACTGAAATTCCCTCTTCCAAGGTCTAACTAAGTTTGTGTCAAGTCCACAAAAGCTAAACAACACACAGTGGCAGGTAGACTATTAAACATTAGTTAGCCATTTTGTAGACTAAAAGTATCTATTTCATGGCTGGTAGAGGCTGAAGAGGGGGAAATTGGGAGTATGGATTAATGGTACAAAGGGATGAGGCGCCTGACCTATGTGCATTCTGAACAAAAAGAAGTACAAGCCTGGGTTTTTCACATCAAGAAGCAATTGCGGGAATCTCAGTATTTTTTGGCATTCCTATCCACTCAGATCATAAATAGCCAAGTATAGTGGTATTTGTTGTTGGTAGGTGCATAATTGTAGTACATTTCAGTGCTTATGCTCTGTATGTGTATGCCTGGGAGTACACTCCCAGGCCCCTGCTCTCCATATGTTTCTGGGGACAGGGAACTGCCAAAGGATTCTGTCCTGCTAACCTTTTGAGTTGTGATGCCATCAGGGAGGACGCATGAATCAGCTGTGGCTGGAACTAGTCTAAATTTCTATACAGGTTTGCTTTGGCTGTTTGTACTCAATGGAGGACACCTGTCCAGACTTCTCTAGAGCCACTGTTTCATCTGTTGTGCCCTCCAGGGGCTAGCAGGAATGGGTTGCTCCAGAGATATTCATCTCAGGCTGTCCTTGTCTGTGAACAACCCATGATCATGGTGGGAGCTGAGTATAGTTTTTAACCTTACTCCTTCAGCTGAGGTCCCTCCATAAAAGAACACAACAGAGGCAGTACTAGAAAGGTCCCATCAGACATGTTTAAGTCATGTGCTTAGGAGGCCAGAGCAACTGCTGAATGAAACATCATTGAAGAAACATTATTCAACATTCTGGCATGCTCTGTAGTTGGGGCAGCATTGGAACAGTGGAATTCTTGTCCATCTTGTTATGTCACATATTCATAGGCATATGATGGGAACTGTATGAATGATTGCCTAAAATCCTAGACCTGAGGTGATTTCATACATCGCTGCCATGTGCTTACTCTTTTGATTATAGAACCTTGGTCTCTATGTTCTTAAGTATGGCATTCTTTATTTCTCCCCATGTTGCAATACTTGCTTCTGATAGAGCAGCATACTTACAGGTTTATGTCAGAATAACTACATTTGGTTCTTAGGAAGGAAATGGTTGAGCAAGAGCAGGTCCCAGGTATGAGACTATATATAGGGTTATAATCCACAGAGAAGTCTGAATGCAAATAAGTGGTATATTCTAGCATACCTATCCCATTGTTTTGCTAAAAGATAATGTGGAATCCTAAGCAAAGATGTTATGGAGAGTTCAAGTTACTTATCTAGTTAGGATGCCATCCTGAGAGGATAGTGATATGTTCTAAGAGCTAGAATTGCTAGTATTTCTGCTAATAGAGTTTGCTGGGGCTTTTTCTTCTACCCTTATCTACACACTGAGAAGATTCTTCCCTCTTCAGCTGTTGATTTGGGATGGAAAGTAAAGTGGGTGTTCTTCCTCATATTATGATACTGTCTAACATCTCTGGATCTTACACAGATTACATTTTTATGCTACAGACCAGCATTTTTCCTTACACTTCCTTTCCTCAAAAGTGTCTATTATATTGGTTACCCTTTCTTTAGGAGAACAGGGTTGCTGGCCATCTCTTTTATTTTTTAATTAAAAAAGTATTGATTCTTTGTAAGTTTTCTAGCACACACCCCAGTCCTCATCTCCCCATTCTCTCATATCAGCCCTATGTTCTTACAACATCCCCCACAATAATACACACACACACACACACACACACACACACCATAGAAAAACATCTCATTATGGAAGCTGTAGTAAGTCACAGTGTGTCTTGTCCTACAGTTCACACATCTTTACTTGCAAAGCTTCATTGTGATGTCACTGATCTGCTCTGAGGTCTCTAGCTTCTATGACACCATCAGTATTGGATCTTCATCAGGACTTCTTCCAATTAACCTCTTTTGCCCTGTGTCATGGAGATCCTTTAGGTTTGAATCAGCAAGACTGGCTCTTTCACTTGTCCCAACCATTTGCCAATGATATGGATTTTGCGGTAAGCCAACACAGAGCTCTGAATCTGTGCCTGGGGTGATATCTGAACTATTCAGCACACTGGCTCTCCCTTATTTGCACGACCAGGATGAATTCTACCGAATTCCTCTGGCTAGACCACCCAATGCTTCCATCAGCAGGAGGCAGGGTCAGCTATCCTGCTCTCATGCCCTCACCTGGATCCATGACTCTAGCGCCAGTTCCACTGTGCTTCCCAGTCTTCAAGGCACAGGGGCCTCTCTCTCAAGTGCTGCAGCCTGCGGGTGGCTGGGCCAGCTCTGCAGCTCTCACCCCCTACCTAACCAAGGACTGGCTCACCTGTGCCTTCACCAGGAGGTTCAGTTCCACTGTGTTGCCTAGGCGAGGTACAGGGTCTGCTCTCCTGAATGCTGGAGGTAGTGAGGATTGAGGAGGAACATTACCCCTGAACCCATGACCCCTCATGGCAGAGGAGCGGCAGGGCCAACTCTAACTTGCTCTTGCCCTTGGAGCTGGGTCATCTGTGCCCCCTAGACTACCGTGGGGCCCACTCTCCAGAGTGCTTCAGTACTGGACATCTCTTTTAAGCAACTAAAAGATTTCCATTTCATCTGCAGGTTTAGAACTTGAAAATATAGTTTCAACTATATTTTGATATGTGGAGCAAGTAGTTTACGGCTTTACTTCCATGGGCATACCACTTCTGTGTCTTGCCTATAAAAGGGACATCATTGGGGGCTTTTGGCTGCAGCAACAGCAGTTGTTTGATCTTAGGCTATATAATATTTCTGTAGCTGGTTATTCCCTATTACTCTTGGAGTGTTCTCTTTGTGCTTTCTTTGTATTTGTGAGATCTGTGTATGTGAGTTAAGCTTCCCTTTCCTTCCATTCCTATCCCCATTGCCGTGTCCAGCTAGCTAATTAACTATATTCCATTTCACTGTCTAAAATTCCAGCCTTTTGTGTCATCTTTCTACAAACTCTATTTAAAACTATAATGAATATGCAAGTTTCCAGGGCAAATCTTAAAATATCATACCTCAATGACATGGCAAGTTTTAATTTTGTGAAAAAAACCACACCCTAATTTTAAAAAGCAGATAATGGGTTGTGAACACCTGGAAATGTTGTCCACTAAAATACAAAGATAATTTAGAACCCTTAGATTTATAGTTGAAATTGCCCTCACGTCAGGCGTGATTAAGTTTGTTTCCAATTAATGAATACAAACAAATATATTTGCTGCTACCAGCCAAATGAAAACTTCCCAATATTCTAAACTTTACCACTAAGCTTAATTTTCTAACAGAAACACATTGTAAGCCTTAGGGAGAGAAAATAATTGAATTTTTAAAGGTACTTTAATGACTTATAAAATGTCTTTTAACCATAAAAGAATAACCAATAAGTGCCAAAGGTGATTTATTTTCTAAAATATAGTTCTTTTTCATCTATTTCATTCAAACCATGGTCCTAAATCAAACTTGGCTATAATAACAAAATGACACAACTAGAGATTTGATTAAGTTTTATTAGAACATTAATGAATTATGACCTAATTGAAATATCTGGACTAACATCAGGTAAATAATGAGCTCTCTTTTCTTTTGAAAAAAATGATTATGCTCTAGAAATATGCCTGTATGAGTCTCAAAGTATAAAATATTGAATGTCTTTCTTCATCATTCTTTTAACTTTTAATTTTTCTTTGCCTCTCTGCCTTTCCTCCCCTTCTTTTCTTTCCAAAACTCCTTTTTTATTGTTTGCTACTACCACTTTCATTGTAAAAAGTAATAGAAGTAATATGTAGCCCATGATACAAACATTATATTACTGTAGCTGTATGCTTACAATAACATCCCTTTAACATGCAGAGTCCTAAAGTGAACATATGTCCTTGAAATCAAAATTCTATTCTGTACTTTTGTGATTTTCATATTTGTAAGACTTCACGTATGGCTGACAGAATATTTTATTTTTCATTTTGTGACTGGATTATATAATTTGACACAGTGTTCTGCAGATTAGCATATGTTGTCATAGATGGCAGGATATCCTTTGTTTTCTTCTGATTTCAACTTTTAATGGGAATTTTTAATATCTCCTTTGATATAATTTCTTTTTTATTGAATATATTCTTCATTTATATTTCAAATGTTATAGTCCTTCATGGTTCCCCCCCTGCCTGAAAACCCCCAACCCATCCTCTCACCCCCTGCCTCCAAGAATATGCCCCTCCACTTAACCCACTCCACAACTCCCCTCGATTTCCCCACACTGGGGCATCTATTGAGCCTTCATAGACTAAGGACTTCTCCTCTCCTGGATGCCTGACAAGGCATTCCTCTGCCACACTTTTGGCTGGAACCAAGTGTACCCCTTGGTTGATGGCTTAGTCTCTGGGAGTCCTGTGGCATCTGGTTGGCCAACATAATCATTCTTCCCATGGGACTGCAAACTCCCCCAGCTCCTCCAGTCCTTCTTCCAACTCCTCCATTGGAAACCCTGCACTCAGTCCAATAGTTGGCTGCTGCTATCTGTCTCTGTATCTGTAAGTCTCTGGCAGGGCCCACTAAAAGTCAACCATAACAGGCTCCTTTCAGTATGCACTTCTTGTCATCCATAGTACTTTTGGGGTTTTTATATCCAGCTACTTTGCTGAAGCTGTTTATCAGTTTTAGGAGTTCTCTGGTGGAGGGGTCACTAAAGTATACTATCTATCATCTGCAAATAATGGTATATTGACTTCTTCCTTTCTCATTTGTATCTCTTTGACCATCTTTTGTTGTCTAATTGCTCTATAACTTCAAGTACTATATTGAGAGAGTGGGCAGGCTAGTCTAGTCACTGATTTCAGTGGGATTATTTCAAGTTTCTCTCCACTTTTTTGATGCTGACTACTGGTTTGCTGTATATTGCTTTTACTACGTATAGGTATGGGCCTTGAATTCCTGATCTTTCCAAGTCTTTTAACATGAATGGATGCCGAATTTTGTCAAATACTTTTCCAGCATCTAATGAAACAATCATGTATTTAATTTCTTTGAATTTGTTTATATAGAGGGTTATTTTGATGGATTTCCATATATTGAACCATTTCTTGATCATGATGGATGATCGTTTTACTGTGTTCTTGGATTCAGTGTGTGAGAATTTTTTTGAGTATTTTTGCATCAATATCCAGAGGGGAAAATCATCTGAATTTGTCTTACTTTGTTGTATCTTTGTGTTGTTTAGGTATGAGCGTAATTGTGATTTCATAGACGGAATTGTGTAGTGGTCCTTCTGTTCCTATTTTGTGGAATAGTTTGAAGAGTAGTAGTATTAGGTCTTTTTTTAAAGGTTTGATAGAATTCTGCACTAAACCCATTTGGTCCTAAGCTTATTTATTTATTTATTTATTTATTTATTTATTTATTGGTTTGGAGACTTTTAGTGACTGCTTCTATTTCTATAGGGGTTAAGGAACTGTTTAGATGGTTTAATCTGATCCTGATTTAACTTTAGTACCTAGTAACTGTCTAGAAAATTGTCCCTTTTATCCAGATATTCCAACTTTATTGAGTATAGACTTTTGCATCTGATGATGTTTTGAATTTCCTTGGTTTCTATTGTTATTTCTCCCTTTTCATTTCTGATTTTGTTAATTTGGATACTGTCTCTGTGCCCTCTGGTTAGTCTGGCTAAGAGTTTATCTATCTTGTTGGTTTTCTCAAAGAACCAGCTCCTGGTTTTGTTAATTTTTTTTGTATAGTTCTTTGTGTTTCTAGTTGGTGGATTTAAGCCCTGAGTTTGATTATTTCCTGCTGTCTACTCCTTTTTTTAATGTTTGCTTCTTTTTGTTTTAGAGCTTTCAGGTGTGCTATCAAGCTGATAGTGTATGCTCTCTCCAGTTTCTTTTTGGAGGTACTTAGATCTATCGGTTTTATGCTTAGCACTGATTTCATTGTGTCCCATAATTTTGGGTATATTTTGCCTTCATTTTCATTAAATTCTAAAAGTCTTTAATTTCTTTCTTTGTTTCTTTCTTGACCAAGTTATCATTAAGTAGAGCATTATTGTTCAGCTTCCATGTGTATGTGGGCTTTCTGGCTTTTTTGTTTTTGATTTTCTTATTGAAGAGAAGCCTTAGTCTGTGGTTATCTGATAAGATGCATGTGATTATTTTAAACTTCTTGTATCAGTTGAGGCCTGTTTTGTGACTAATTATATGGTCAATTTTGGAGAAGGTACCATAAGCTGCTAAGAAGAAGATATGTTCTTTTGTTTTATGTTGGAATGTTCTATAGATATCTGTTAAATCCGCTTGGTTCTTAACTTTCGTTAGTTTCACTGCATCTCTGTTTAGTTTCTTTTTCCATTATCTGACCCTTGCTGAGAGTCCGGTGTTGAAGTCTCCCGCCACTATTGTGTGAGGTGCAATGTGTGCTTTGAGCTTTAGTAAAGTTTCTTTTATGAATGTGGGTGCTCTTGCTTTTATATTCAGCATATTCAGAATTGAGAGTTCATCTAGGTAGATTTTTTTTACTTTGATGAATATAAAATGACCTTCCTTATCTTTTTTGATAACTCTTGGTTGAAATTCTATTTTATTGTATATTAGAATAGCTACTCCTGCTTGCTTCTTGGGACCATTTGCATGGAAATTGTTTTCCTAATTTATACTTTGCAGTAGTGTCTGTTTTTGTTTCTGAGGTACGTTTTCTGCATGTAGCAAAATCCTGGGTCCTGGTTAGGCATCCATTCTGTTAGTTTACGCCTTTTTTGTTTTTTTCTTTAATTTTTCTATATTCTTTGTTTACATTCCAAATAATTTCCCCTTTCCAGGTTCCCCCTCCCCATAAGTCCCATAAACACTCTTCCCTCCGCCCATTCCCCAAGCACCCCTTCCCATTTCTCTGTCCTGATACTCCCTTACAATGTTGGATCAAGCCTTTCTAGGACCAGGGCCCTCTCCTTCCTTCTTCTTGGGAATCATTTGATATGTTTATTGTGTCTTGAGTATTCAGAGCTTCTGGGCTAGTTAATATCCACTTATCAGTGACTGCATTCCATGTGTATTTTTTTGTGATTGGGTTACCTCACTTAGATGATATTTTCCAGTTCCAACCATTTGCCTAAAAATTTCAGGAATTTATTGTTTTTAATTGCTGAGTAGTATTCCACTGTGTAAATATACCATATTTTCTGTATCCATTCCTCCATTGAGTGACATCTGGGTCCTTTCCAGCTTCTAGCTTTTATAAATAAGGCTTCCATGAACATAGTGGACCATGTGTCCTTATTGCATGCCAGGGAATCCTCTGGGTATATGCCCAGGAGTCGTATAACAGGATCCTCTGGAAGAATCATGCCCAGTTTTC
The DNA here is from genome assembly GCA_964023405.1 of Apodemus agrarius. Classification (NCBI taxonomy): domain Eukaryota; kingdom Metazoa; phylum Chordata; class Mammalia; order Rodentia; family Muridae; genus Apodemus; species Apodemus agrarius. The sequence continues at coordinate 73,237,576 of OZ030010.1, read as the reverse complement.
TGAGGAACTGCCATACTGATTTCTAGAGTGGTTGTACCAGCTTGCAATCCCACCAGCAGTGGAGGATTGTTCCTCTTTCTCCACATCCTCGCCAACACCTGCTGTCTCCTGAGATTTTAATCTTAGCCATTCTGACTGGTGTGAGGATAAAATTTCAGGGTTGTTTTGATATGCATTTCTCTAATGATTGTACATTTCTAATGTTGAACATTTCTTTAGGTGATTCTTAGCCATTCGAAATTCTTCAGGTGAAAATTCTTTGTTTAGCTATGTTGCCCATTTTTTTTTTTTTTTTTTTAATTTTATTTTCTATATTCTATGTTTACATTCCAAAGGCTTTCCCCTTTCCCAGTTCCCACCCACCATAGTTCCCATAGTTCCTCTCCCCCCCATCTGTTCCCCAATAATTCCCCCTCCCCCCTCGGTTTCTTTACTAAACTGGAAGCAATCTTTACAGGCCCAGGGTCCTCTCCTTTCTTCTTCTTGGGAATCATTTGACTTGCTATTTGTGTCTTGAGTATTTAGGGCTTCTGGGCTCATTAATATCCACTTATCAGTGATTGCATTTCAGGTGCATTCTTTTGTGATTGGGTTAATTCACTCAGGATGATATTTTCCAGGTCTAACCATTTACCTACAAATTGCATGAATTCATTATTTTTAATTGCTGTGTAGTATTCCATTGTATAAATATACCACATTTTCTGTATCCATTCCTCCTTTGAGGGATATTTGGGCTGCTTCCAATTTCTGGCTATTATAAACAAGGCTGCTATAAACATAGTGGAGCATGTGTCCTTATTGCATGCAGGGGAATCCTCTGGGTATATGCCCAGGAGTGGTATGCCAGGGTCCTCTGGAAGTAACATGCCCAATTTTCTGAGGAACCGCCAAACTGATTTCCAGAGCGGTTTTACCATTTTGCAATCCCACCAACAGTGGAGGAGTGTTCCTCTTTCTCCACATCCTCGCCAGCACTTGTTGTCTCTTGAGTTTTTAATCTTAGCCATTCTGACTGGTGTGAGGTGGAATCTCAGGGTTGTTTTGATTTGCATTTCCCTGATGACTAATGATGTTGAACATCTTTTAAGGTGTTTCTCGGCCATCCGAATTTCTTCTGGTGAGAATTCTTTGTTTAGCTCTGTGCCCCATTTTTTGATAGGGTTATTTGGTTCTTTGCGGTCTAACTTCTTGAGTTCTTTGTATATATTGGATATTAGCCCTCTGTCGGATGTGGGGTTGGTGAAGATCTTTTCCCACTTTGTTGGTTGCCGTTTTGTCCTTCTGACAGTGTCCTTTGCTTTGCAGAAACTTTGTAATTTTATGAGGTCCCATTTGTCGATTCTTGATCTTAGAGCATAAGCTATTGGTGTTCTGTTCAGGAACTTTTCCCCTGTGCCCAAGTCCTCCAGGGTCTTCCCAAGTTTCTTTTCTAATAGTTTCAGTGTGTCTGGTTTTATGTGGAGGTCCTTGATCCACTTGGAGTTGATCTTAGTACAAGGAGATAAGAGTGGGTCAATTCGCATTCTTCTGCATGTTGACCTCCAGTTGAACCAGCACCATTTGTTGAAAAGGCTATCTTTTTTCCACCGGATGGTTGTGGCTCCTTTATCAAAGATCAAGTGACCATAAGTCTGTGGGTTAATTTCTGGGTCTTCAATCCTATTCCATTGATCTACCTGCCTGTTGCTGTACCAATACCATGCAGTTTTTAACACAATTGCTCTGTAGTACTGCTTGAGGTCAGGGATATTGATTCCCCCAGAAGTCCTTTTATTGTTGAGAATAGTTTTAGCTATCCTGGGTTTTTTGTTGCTCCAGATGAATTTGAGAATTGCTCTTTCTAGATCTATGAAGAATTGATTTGGGATTTTGATGGGGATTGCATTGAATCTGTAGATTGCTTTTGGCAAGATGGCCATTTTTACTATATTGATCCTGCCAATCCAGGAGCAAGAAATATTTTTCCATCTCCTGAGGTCTTCTTCGATTTCTTTCTTCAGGGACTTGAAGTTCCTGTCATACAGATCTTTCACTTGTTTGGTTAGAGTTACGCCAAGGTACTTTATGTTGTTTGTGGCTATTGTGAAGGGTGTTATTTCCCTAACTTCTTTCTCAGCCTGCTTGTCCTTTGAGTACAAGAAGGCTACTGATTTGCTTGAGTTAATTTTATAACCAGCCACGTTGCTGAAGTTGTTTATCAGCTGTAGAAGTTCTCTGGTGGAGTTTTTTGGATCGCTTAAGTAGACTATCATATCATCTGCAAATAATGATACTTTGACTTCTTCCTTTCCAATTTGTATCCCTTTGACTTCCTTATGTTGTCTGATTGCTCTCGCTAGAACTTCAAGTACTATATTGAAAAGATATGGAGAGAGAGGACAGCCTTGTCTAGTCCCTGATTTTAGTGGAATTGCTTCAAGTTTCTCTCCATTTATTTTGATGTTGGCTACTGGTTTGCTGTAGATTGCTTTTACTATGTTTAGGTATGGGCCTTGAATTCCTGCTCTTTCCAAGACTTTTAGCATGAAAGGATGCTGAATTTTGTCAAATGCTTTTTCAGCATCTAATGAGATGACCATGTGGTTTTTTTCTTTTAGTTTGTTTATGTAGTGGATTACATTGATGGATTTCCGTATATTGAACCATCCCTGCATTCCTGGAATGAAGCCTACTTGATCATGGTGAATGATCGTTTTGATATGCTCTTGGATTCGGTTGGCAAGGATTTTATTTAGTATTTTTGCATCTATATTCATAAGAGAAATTGGCCTGTAGTTCTCTTTTTTTGTTGGATCTTTTTGTGGTTTAGGTATCAGCGTAATTGTGGTTTCGAAGAATGAGTTGGGCAGTGTCCCTTCTGTCTCTATTTTGTGGAATAGTTTGAAGAGTATTGGTGTTAAGTCTTCTTTGAAGGTCTGGTAGAATTCTGCACTAAAACCATCTGGTCCCGTACTTTTTTTGGTTGGGAGGCTTTCTATGGGTTATTTGGCTCTCTGGAGCCTAACTTCTTGAGTTCTTTGTATATATTGGATATTAGCCCTCTGTCGGATGTAGGGTTGGTGAAGATCTTTTCCCAATTTGTTGGTTGCCTTTTTATCCGATTGACAGTGTCCTTTGCCTTACAGAAATTTTGTAATTTTATGAGGTCCCATTTGTTAATTTTTGATCTTAGAGCATAAGCTATTGGTGTTCTGTTGAGGGACATTTCCCCTGTGCCCATGTCCTCTAGGATCTTCCCCAGTTCCTTTTCTATTAGTTTCAGTGTGTCTGGTTTTATGTGAAGGTCCTTGATCTACTTGGAGTTGAGCTTAGTACAAGGAGATAAGCATAGATCAATGCGCATTCTTCTGCAAGCTGACCTCCAGGTGAGCCAGCACCATTTGTTGTAAAGGCTATCTTTTTTCCACTGGATGGTTTCAGCTCCTTTGTCAAAGATCAGGTGAGCATAGGTGTGTGGGTTCATTTCTGGGTCTTCAATCCTATTCCATTGATCCACCTGTCTGTCACTGTAACTATACCATGCAGTTTTTAAAAACTATTGCTCTGTAGTACTGCTTGAGGTCCAGGAAACTGATTCCCCCAGAAGTTCTTTTACTGTTGAGAATAGTTTTAGCTATCCTGGGTTTTATGTTACTCCAGATGAATTTGAGAATTGCTTTTTCTATATCTATAAAGAACTGAGTTGGGATTTTGATGGGGATTGCATTGAATCTGTATATTGCTTTTAGCAAGATGGCCATTTTTACTATATTAATCCTGGCAATCCACTAGCATGGAAGATTTTTCCATTTTCTGAGGTCTTCTTCAATTTCCTTCTTCAGAGACCTGAAGTTCTTGTCAGACAGATCTTTCACTTGTTTTGTTAGAGTCACACCAAAATACTTTATATTGTTTGTGGCTATTGTGAAGGGTGTCATTTCTCTAATTTCTTTCTCAGAATGCTTATTCTTTGATTATAGGAAGGCTACTACTGATTTGCTTGAGTTGATTTTATAACTAGGACTTTGCTGAAGTTTTTTTTTTTTTAATCAGTTTTAGGAGTTCTCTGGTGGAGTTTTTTGGATCACTTAAGTATACTATCATATCATCTGTGAATAGTGATAGCTTGACTTCTTCCTTTCCAATTTGTATCCCTTTGACCTCCTTATGTTTTCTAATCACTATAGCTGGAACTTCAAGCACTATATTGAAAAGATATGGAGAGAGGGGGCAGCCTTGTCTAGTCCCTGATTTTAGGTGGATTGCTTCAAGTTTCTCTCCATTTAGTTTGATGTTGGCTACTGGTTTGCTGTATACTGTATATTTCTTTTTTGTGTGTGTACCAATGTGTTTTATTCTTTTCACACATTTTTGGTATTCAGATCCCCCACCCCTGCAGATAGGGTCTCAACACTGTGGTCCTGGCTAGTCTGCAGGTGTCCAGTATTTTTTTTCCCATTTTTTTTAATTTTTATTTTCTATATTCAATGTTTACATTCCAAAGGCTTTCCCCTTTCCCAGTTCCCCCCTCCCTATGTCCCATAGGTCCTCTCCCCCCCAACTATTCCCCAATCATTCCCCCTCCCCCCACAGTTTCTCTACAAAACTGGATCCAATCTTTCCAGGCCCAGGGTCCTCTCCTTTCTTCTTGGGAATCATTTGACTTGCTAATTGTGCCTTGAGTATTTAGGGCTTCTGGGCTCATTAATATCCACTTATCAGTGATTGCATTTCATGTGTATTCTTTTGTGATTGGGTTAGCTCACTCAGGATGATATTTTCCAGGTCTAACCATTTACCTACAAATTGCATGAATTCATCATTTTTAATTGCTGAGTAGTATTCCATTGTATAAATAGTATATTTCATTTACTATGTTTAGGTATGTGCCTTGAATTCCTGTTATTTCCAAGACTTTTAGCATGAAAGGATGCTGAATTTTGTCAAAAGCTTTTTCAGCATCAATGAAATGATCATGTTTTTTTATTTGAGTTTTTCTATGTAGTGGATTGCATTGATGGATTTACATATATTGAAACATCCCTGCATCCCTGGGATTAAGCCTACTTGATCATGGTGAATGATTGTTTTGATGTATTCTTGGATTTGGTTGGCACGAATTTTATTGAGCATTTTTGCATTGATATTCATTAGGGAAATCGGTCTGAAGTTCTTTTTCTTTGTTAGATCTTTGTGTGGTTTTGGTATCAGTGTAATTGTGGCTTCATAGAATGAGTTGGGTAGTGTTCCTTCTGTTTCTATTTTGTGGAATAGTTTGAAGAGTATTGGTGTTAGATCTTCTTTGAAGGTCTGATAGAATTCTGCACTAAAACCATCTGGTCCTGTGCTTTTTTTGATTGGAAGACTTTCAATGACCACTTCTATTTCTTTAGGGGTTATGGGACTATTTAGCTGATCTAATTGATCCTGATTTAATTTTGGTATTTGGTATCTGTCTAGGAAATTGTCCATTTCCTCCAGATTCTCTGGTTGTCTTGAGTATAGGTTTTTGTAGTAGGATCTGATGACTTTTTGAATTTCCTCAGTTTCTGTTGTTATATCTCCCTTTTCATTTCTAATTTTGTTAATTTGAATACTGTCTCTGTGCCCTTTAGTAAGTCTGGCTAGGGGTTTATCTATCTTGTTGATCTTCTCAAAGAACCAGCTCCTGGTTTTGTTGATTCTTTGTATGGTTCTCTTTGTTTCAACTTGATTGATTTCAGCCCATAGTTTGATGATTTCCTGTCTTCTACTCCTCCTTGGTGAATTAATATCTTTTTGTTCCAGGGCTTTCAGGTGTGCTGTTAAGCTGCTATTGTATGCTCTCTCCAGTTTCTTTTTGAGGCACTCAGGGCTATGAGTTTTCCTCTTACCACTGCTTTCATTGTGTCTCATAAATTTGGGTCTGTTGTGCCTTCATTTTCATTAAATTCTAGAAAGTTTTTGATTTCTTTATTTCTTCCTTGACCAAGGTATCACTGAGCAGAACATTGTTCAGCTTCCATTTGTATGTGGGCATTCTGTTGTTTTTGTTGCTATTGAAGACCACTCTTACTCTATAGTGATCTGATAGGAGGCATGGGATTAGTTCCATCATCTTATATCTGTCGAGGTCTGTCTTGTGACCAATTATATGGTAGATTTTGTAGAAGGTACCATGAGGTGCTGAGAAAAAGATACAATCTTTTGCTTCAGGATGAAATGTTCTATATATATCTGTTAAATCCAATTGGTCCAAAGCTTCAATTAGTTTCACTTTGTCCCTGTTTAGTTTCTGTTTTCCTGATCGGTCCATTGAGGAGAGTGGAGTGTTGAAGTCACCCACAATTATTGTTTTAGGTGCAATGTGTGCTTTGATCTTTACTAAAGTTTCTTTTATGAATGAGGGTGCTGTTGCATTTGGAGCATAAATGTTCAGAATTGAGAGTTCTTCTTGGTGCATTTTTCCTTTTACCAGTAAGAAGTGTCCTTCTGTGTCCCTTTTGATTATTTTAGGTTGAACAGCAATTTTTTCCGATATTAGAATCTCTACTCCAGGTTGTTTCCTGAGACCATTTGTTTATAAAATTGTTTTCCAGACTTTTACTCTGAGGTAGTTTTTGTCTTTGACACTGAGGTGTATTTCCTGTATGAAGCAAAATGTAGCGTCCTGTTTATGTATCCAGTCTGTTAGTCTATGTCTTTTTATTGGGGAATTGAGTCCATTGGTGTTAAGAGATATTAAGGAATAGTGATTATTACTTGCTGTTATTTTTTATGTTATTTTTATGTTTGAGTGGTTACCTTCTTTTGGGTTTGATGAAAGAAGGTTACTATCTTGCTTTTTCCAGGGTGTATTTTCCCTCCTTGTATTGGTGTTTTCCACCTATTATCCTTTGTAAGGCTGGGTTTGTGAAAAGATATTGTGTAAATTTGGTTTTATCATGGAATATCGGTTTCTCCATCTATGGTGATTAAGAGTTTTGCTGGGTATAGTAGTCTTGGCTGACATTTGTGTTCTCTTAGAGTCTGCATTAGATCTGCCCAGGATCTTCTAGCTTTCATGGTCTCTGGTGAGAAGTCTGGTGTGATTCTGATAGGTCTTCCTTTATATGTTACTTGGCCTTTTTCTCTTACTGCCTTTAGTATTCTTTCTTTGTTTAGTACATTTGGGGTTTTGATTATTATGTGACGGGAGATATTTCTGTTCTGGTCCAGTCTGTTTGGAGTTCTGTAGGCTTCTTGTATGTTCATGGGCAACTCTCTCTTTAGGTTAGAGAAGTTTTCTTCCATAATTTTGTTGAAGATATTTGCTGGCCCTTTAAGTTGAAAATCTTCCCTGTCATCTATCCCTATAATCCTTAGGTTTGGTCTTCTCATTTTGTCCTGGATTTCCTGGATGTTTTGGGTTATAAGTTTTGTGCCTTTGGCATTTTCTTTGACAGTTGAGTCAATGGTTTCTATGGTATCTTCGGCATCTGAGATTCTTCCTTCTATCTCTTGTATTCTGTTGTTGATATTTGCATCTATGAACCCTGATTTCTTCCCAAGGTTTTCTATTTCCAAATTGTCCCCCTTTGTCATTTCTCAGTTGTTTCTACTTCTGTTTTTACATCCTGGATGGCTTTGCTCGGTTCCTTTACTTGTTTTTTTGTGTTTTCCTGTAATTCTTTAAGAGATTTTTGTGTTTCCTCCTTCATGACTTCTGCCTGTTGATCCAAGTTCTCCTGTATTTCCTTAAGTGATTTTTGTATTTTTTCTTTATTGGCTTCTATCTGTTGACCCATATTTTCTTGAATTTCTTTAAATGATTTTTGTGGTTCAATTGTAATGGCTTCTACCTTTTGATCCATTTTCTTCTGTATTTCTTTAAGAGATTTATTTATGTCTTCTTGTGTTCCTCTAACAGAATTACGACCAGTGATTTTAAATCCAAATCTTGTTTTTCTGGTGTTTTGGGGTATCTAGGACTTGCTGTTGTCGGAGAATTGGGTTCAGATGCTGCCATATTGCTTTGATTTCTGTTAGTAATGTTCCTACATTTGCCTTTTGCTATCTGGTTATCTCTGATGTTAATTGGTCCTGTTGTCACTGTCTGGTCCTTGAACCTCCTATAAGCCTATAACGCTATTTCTGCTCCTCTGCGTGACTAGGTTTCCCCTGGCACAGATCTCCTGGCACTGATGGGCTTCCCTACTCTTTGGTGCTGTTGTAGCCCTGATGTGCCTTGCCTGTTGGTGTTGTCTCTGTGTACCTGGAGCTGCCTGTCCTGTCTGTCTGGGAGCGAAGATGGCGGCAGGGAGCCCCTCCAAGTGCAGATTACTCTGGAGGACAAACAATCCATGTCAGGTCTGGCTCAGAGAGGAACGGCAGAGCTGCCCAGGTCTTGGGCACAGGCAGAAGCCTGGCGGTCTGTGTCCCAAGTGATGTTAGACTTGGGATGTCTCTGTGTACCTGGAGCTGTCTGTCCTGTCCATCTGTAAGCAAACATGGCACCCTTTCCTAGGTTTTCTATCTCCAGGGTTGTTTCCCTTTGTGATTTCTTTATTGTTTCTATTTTCATTTTTAGATCCTGTTTGTTTTGTTTTTTTTTCAATTGTTTCACCTTTTCTTTTGGTGTGTTTTCCTGTAGTTCTTTAAGGGATGACTGTTTCCTCTTTAAGGGCTCTACCTATTTACCTGTTTTCTCCTTTCTTTCTTTCTTTCTTTCTTTCTTTCTTTCTTTCTTTCTTTCTTTTTTTCATGCACAAGCAAGGAATTTATTTTCTGGCTTCTTAGGTGTTAGCCTTCAAGTAGTCCCTGAAGGTGACTCTGAATGGCTTTTCGAAGCAGTTTTTATACTTTTTAGGGGCACAGTTTACAACAGGAAGGTTACACTTCAAACTTACTGGCTAAGCATATTGACCTTTAAATATATTGGCTAGCAAGTATGACATGTATTTGAACTCTACTTGGGACTCTTCAGAGTTTCAGATGACTATCATTGTACATTCTGAGAATTTTTGCTCAAGAATGTTCTTGTGAGTAGAGAAAGGAACTTGGCCTAGCCTTGACTCCAGGCAGAAGGTGCAAGCTGTAAGGAGGGTGTGGGACTTGAAAAAGCCCTTAGGGTCCCTCATTTCCTTCTTTTTCTTGTACAAGCTCCAATTTTGGCTATGCCCAGGGGTCCTGGTTAACTGACTCATATTCTTCAGGTCCTGTCATCAGGGTCTCATATTGTTGGTGCAGGACCATTAGCTGCACTGCTCCTATTCTCTCTCTCTCTCTCTCTCTCTCTCTCTCTCTCTCTCTCTTTTTTTAATGAAGGCTATAAGCTTGTTCATTATGCAGGATCCAAAGGTCAACAATATCAGGAGAACAATTAGGGGTCTAAACAAGTTGGATATGAGGGTGGTTAACCAAGGGCAGGAGTTAAACCAAGACTCCAACCAGCCCTGACACTGTTCTCTTTCTCCTTTCCACTTGGCTAGCCCTTCTCTCACCTTGGTCCTTGAATCTTTAACTACCCCTGGAATGATCTCCAGTATGTGCTTCCCAATGTTTCACATGCCCAGGTAGCACAGAAAAAGGGGTTCCTCCCCCACTGATTGGCCTGCTGCTGGCTTCTCCCATCTCAGGCACACAAACACATATGGGGGCTTTTAGCAGGACACTCCTCATCCTAAGCCCTACCCTCCAAGGAAACTTCTAGGACATGGTTTAGATTTGCAAGTCCCCCATCCCCCACATTCAGGTAACCCCTCCACCGTGTCTCTAGGGTGGGGATATCCCAGGAGTCAAGGCCTGCCGCTAACTTACAGAGATCAAAGACAAGGTCGGGCCACCAGGTGTAAGGTGGGTGTTCCTCTGTCGTGGACCAAACTACATCCCTACTGGCTGAGAGTACTTGCCAAGCCACTTTGGTAGGGTTGTGGTGGTGCTGAGGCTCAGTTCCAGATGAAGCTACACCATAGCCATCTCATGGTTTCTCTGGTCTTGCAGAAGGGTGGGTAATTTTGACCTTGAGGAGGTTGTTCAGGTGTCTGGCTGCTATCCAGTTGGAGTCAGGCACAGGTGCTGGTCTGACATGTGTTGCGCCATCCCATGCAGTTACTCCATCCACCTGGTCAATGACACCAGGAACAACCCTTCCACTTAGCTTCCAAGTTTTCAGCACGATGCCTCTTAACTCAAACTCCAACTTGGTACTTGTGTGGAACCTCTGGGGTACCTGCGTTATACAGGGCACTAAGTTTAGGCCACAATTCCTGGTGGCTGATCTGGAAAGCTTGCAATCAAGCCATAAGATCCTTGTCAGCCTGAAAAGTCACTCTGGGGGTTTCAAGAGCCAGGGTTAAGGGAGTGGGGGGTCAAAAGGGGTCAGGTTAAAATAGCAGGGTGTGTTCCTGGCTCAGAACAGGGCCAGGTGAAAGAGCACCACCCAGTCAGCACCAGTCTCCAAGGACAATTTATTTAAGGTCTCTTTTTTTTTTAATTTTTTTTATTTTCTATATTCTATGTTTACATTCCAAAGGCTTTCCCCTTTCCCAGTTCCCACCCACCATACTTCCCATAGTTCCTCTTCCCCCCCAACTGTTCCCCAATCATTCCCCCTCCCCCCTCGGTTTCTTTACTAAACTGGATGCAATCTTTACAGGCCCAGGGTCCTCTCCTTTCTTCTTCTTGGGAATCATTTGACTTGCTATTTGTGTCTTGAGTATTTAGGGCTTCTGGGCTCATTAATATCCACTTATCAGTGATTGCATTTCATGTGCATTCTTTTGTGATTGGGTTAATTCACTCAGGATGATATTTTCCAGGTTTAAGGTCTCTTTTAGGGTTCTGTTTATTCTGTCGAACTGCCCTGATCTATGGGGACAGTACACACGATGGAGCTTTCAATTTGTCCCCAATATCTCTGCCAATCCCTTACTTACCTTAGAGACAAAGCAGGACTGTCATCTGATCCAATTACCTGGGGCACTCTGATCCTCAGGAAAATTTCCTCTAATATCTTCTTGGCTACCATGGCAGCTGTATCCTGTTTGGTGGGGAAAGCTCCAACCCATTCAGAGAAAGTATCTACAAACACTAGAAGGTATTTGTATGTAGGGGTAAATAATAAATAGTACTGCCCTGCCAGGCCTCTGCACCAAATCCTGAAGGGTCTTGCTCAGGGCAGCTCTCACTGCCACCACCAGGCCAGCCTTTCCCAGCTAGCTCTCACACCATCTCAATTGTGTTTCCTCTCCATCTTTACTCTGTAAATGGTAGGAGCGCCACACTTCTGCCCAGCACCCACTCCAGTAAAGCATGACTCTTAAACTTGAATAGTTAACCAGATAAATTTATGTATAAGAAACTCCCAATTTCACAATGCCAATTTACAATGATAAAATCTTATCCCAATATTTCCAACTTCTCCAGAACACCAGAAATATGTCATCTGAATATCCGTGCCTCCCTCTCTGCTCTGCTGGTGTCTTCCACCAAGTCTCTCTCCCTCCATAGCTCCTCCTCCTCCTCTCTCCCCTCCAATCAATGGTCTCTCACTGCCTCAATGTGAATGGATAGAAAATACCTTGCAACATTTGTAACCATATTTTCCTGACCTATGAATATACTTCAGGTCATTCTCCCCTAGGTCTTTTGCCCTGTTTACTCTTGGCCCTTAAGTATTCACTTGTTGGTATAGCTTACACTGTTCTACTGCATCTCTGGCTAAAACCCTGTGGTCCATTACAAATAACTTAGATCCCTTGACAACTTGGGTGAGCTTATTCCCTAAATGAGTCCATTTATGCATTTGGCCAAGTAAGTCTTTGCTTTCTGGGGAGTATAGTTCTCCCTTCTTGTCGTTCCTTCTCTAGGTAATATTTGGTAGGGTGAGTAGCAATCAGAGTCTTTTCTTCTTCCATTTATTTTAAGTGAGGCCATCCCTTAGTTCAGTCCTATTCCCAGAGGGTGTCTCTTGCAGGCTCATAACTGGGATAGGCTCCTGTGTAGACACTTTTCAAGACTCTTGATCTGCTTGCTTATTGCCTTGGGCTACTGAGTCTCTTCCCTTCTGAAGTCCTGGGCAATGAATAATATTCACAGTTGCCAGCTTCATCAGGGCATCCAAGATATTCAAGATTTCCTGCTTGAGTTTTATGTTTTTCTCTGATACGAACAGTCCTCTCCCTTGGTATATACCCCCTTGGAAATCGGCTGAGGCAAAGGCACACCTGCTATCCATTTGGATGTTAATTTTCTTGCCAGCCCCAAGTTCCAAGGCTTTGGTGGGGGCAGTTCTGCTTTCTGCACCAACATGCCAGGGGCAGGGGGAGGGGTAGAGGTTCAGCCCAGATGACATTTGTGCTGTCCACCTTCATGGAGAAAACTGCTCCCCTCTGTAAACCAGGTAGCCTTGGCTCCTGGGAAGTGTCAGTCAGAGAGGTCTTTCTTCCACCAGACAGTTCATCCCTGCCACTGTGTCTCTTCCCTTCTGAAGTCCTAGGCAATGAATAATATTCACAGTTGCTCTCCTTTTGGGCCACTTAGTTGTGGCCTGTTGGGTAGGGAGTGTATCTTGGAGAGTAAGTCTTGCCCCAACAGAGGGTAGAGACAGTCTGGGATGAACATAAATGAATGGGATACCCGGCCCATCCCTAGGTTCACTGTTCTTCAGGTAGTTCATTAATACATTTTGGTGCCAGTGGCTCCTCATACCCAAGATTTTTTTTCTTTGAAATGGGACTATCGGCTTGGAGGAGGACCAAGTGTTGAGCCCCTGTGTCCACCAAGAATTGAGAGGATTTCTCCTCTACTCTCAGTTACCCTGGGTTCAGGGAGGGTGTCTGAACTTCAGCTCCCCTAATCACTGTCTTCATCCAGGGCTAACACCTTCACTATTTTAAGGTGCTTTTCCCAAGTCCTGGAATTTCCCATACCTGGCTTCCATTTTTGGGGCACTCTGGGGCCCAGTGGCCCCTCTTCTTGCAATATGCACATTGGTTCTTTTCATGGGGTTTTCTCTCTCACTTTGGTTGGGTTATGGGGGCAAGGGTTGGGGGATATGGAGGAGGAGGGTCTTGGAGCAACAGGTCTGCTGTTGAAGGGTCTTGGAGGATCAACTTCTTTTCAGGTCTGGATTTCTCCTCCTGTGTTTCCTTTTTCCTGATGGCCAGTACCTGCAAGGTGGGTCTTGGGGAAAGAAATGTTTTTATCAATGTGTGGGGGGGAGGTCCTCCACTAGATTCTTCTAAGAAATTATATAGGGCACTTGGTCTGGGTGCCTGAGGGATCCTGGACTAAAGGCTCTTTCTTCTACTGCTTTGGTCACCTGCAAGTTGAATGCCCCTACAGTTGGCCACTCTATTCTGAAGGTGGGACATTCAGAGAACCAAGAGTAACTAACTTGTTCTTCTTTACTACTATTGACAAGTTTTCTCCTCTTTCCCTAACTTTTCTCTAGTGGTTAACTAGGATGCTTAACAGGGTTGATTCAGTCTGTCCCATGTCCAAAACTATTGTCAGTCCAAGTCCAAGAATGCAGAAAGAAATAACCAACATCAACAAACACAGAGAAAGACAATCAACCCACAGACAGTTTATCCCTGCTATGGTGCAGAAACCAGGTTATACAGATAGTTCACTCATGCCACGGGTGCAGAAATCAGGTTATAGCAAGACTTAGTAGGCTCCCGCTAATACTGTGTCTTGCCATTTTCAAAAGGAGTGGAGTCTTCCGAACTCCCTGGAAGGTCGGGGGTTGTTCTTGAAGTGTTCTCCAGACTCCCCACAGTCACAGCATCAAGGCACATATGCCCATCCCAATTGACATTATCAGACCAGAGGCTTTTTTTCCAGTTGATACCACACTTGTGAGCCAAAAGTGAAAGCAAAAGACAGAGAGACAAACACGAAAAACAATTATGAGTAGGTGCCTGAAGCTGAACTCGGTCATTTTTCCCTCTGATCAGTCTAGTTGGTCGCTCCACGGGTCTCCTCAAATCCTGGACTAAGTCCCCAAATGTAAGACTCCAACCGTCTGTCAGTGGTACTTACTTTTACATGCCCCTGAGTGAGATACCATGACACAGATCAATGCAAAAGCAAATGTTTTATTTTCCTTTGTGTCAGAATCGATCTTCAATTAGTCCCTGAAGGCAACCTCTCTTGTAATTCTTTAAGGGAGTTATTTATGCCCTTCTTAAAGTCCTCTATCAGTATCATGACTTGTGATTTTTAAATCCAAATCTTACTTTTCAGGTGTGATGGGCTATCCAGGACCTGCTGTAGTAGAACTGGATTCTGTTGATGCCAAGTAGCCTTGGTTTCTGTTGCTTATGTTCTTGTGCTTACCTCTCACCATCTGGTTATCTCTTCTGCTACTACCTGCCTTTGTTGTGTCTGATGGGACCCTATCCCTTCTGTGATCTTGGTGGTGTCCGAATACCTCAGAGCCCAGCTGTCTCTGTGATCTTGTGATTCTGGGATCCTGTGATCCTGAGAGTGTGGTGTGTCAAGCTCCTGAGAGTCAAGCTTTCCCTGGGTGCTGCAGGGATGGGTGGGGAGCCCTGGGTTTGCACCAGGCACAGGAGTAAGCTGGAAGGAACCTGTGCATCTGGCTGGGTGAATGTTTGTGTTTCCCTGGTTCCTGTGGGGGGTTCCAGTTATACTGGGTGTTGGGAAAGATGTGGCATCAGCTATGATCTTGAGAGTGTCAGAGCTCCATTGCTCCTGGGTGCATACAAGCTCCTGGGAGTTTAGCTTCCCCTGTGATCCTGTGATCCTGGGCATGTTAGAGTACCTGGTAGTGGAGCTTCCTCTGGGTGTTGTGGGACTGCTTGTTAGCACCCAAGGTCCGGTCAGAGCACAGGCTCAGACCAGAAGCCAAGGCAACCCTTATAAGGACAACATTTAATTGACTGATAAGTCAGCCCCCTTCAGATGAACTTCAGAGGTTCAATCCATCATCTTCAAGGCAGGAGCATGGCAGTGTTCAGGCAGGCTTGGTGCAGGAGGAGCTAAGAGTTCTACATCTTCATCTGAAGGCCTCTAGGAGAAGACTAGCTCCACATGGTGAGGAGGAGGGACTTTTTGCCTACCCCCATAATAATGCATTTCATCCAATAAGGCCACAACTACTCCAACGAGGCCATACTTCCTAATAGTGCTACTCTCTGGGCCAAGCATATTCAAACTACCACACCAGACCACCTTCAAAATTTTTGATCCAAAATTGTTCCCACCTAAAATAAATGCTGGAACAAAAATGGAGCAGAGCCTGAAGGAATGACTGACTAATGGCAGGCCCAACTTAGGATCCGTCCCGTGGGCAGGCACCAAACACTGAATCTATTACTGATTCTATGTTGTGCAGACAGGAGACTAACATGGCAGCCCTCTGAGAGACTCTACCAGCAGCTGACTGAAACAGATGAAGATACTCACTGCTAAGCATTAGAGTGATGTTGGGGATTCCTATGGAAGAGTTAGCGGAAGGATTGAAGGAACTGAAGGGGATGACAACCCCATAGGAAGAACAACAGTGTCAACCTTTTATAACAACTTTGGGAATCAATTTGGTGGTTTCTCAGAAACCTCAGAATAGTTCTACCTCAAGCCTCAGCTATGCCACTTCTGAGAATATGCCCAAAAGATGTCCCACTATACCACAGGGACACTTGTTCAACCATGTTCATAGAAGCTTTATTCATAATAACCAGAAACTGGAAACAACTTAGATGTCCCTCAACTGAAGAATAGGTAAACAAAATGTGGTATATCTATGCAATGGAGTACTGTTCAGCTATTAAAAACAAAGACGTGAATTTTGCAGATAAATGAAATGGAACTTGAGAATATAAACCCAAGTGAGATAACCAAGAGCCAGAAAGACATGCATTGTGTGTACTCACTCGTAAGTGGTCATAAGCTATAAAGTTCAGGATAACTATGCTATAATCCATGGACCCAAAGAAACTGGGTAATAAGGAGGTCCCAAGGGAAAATGCTTGAATATCACTCAGAAGGGGAAACTAAAAAGTCCCGGGAGGTTGATAAGAGAGGGAATCGGGTAGCAGAGGAGGTGAAGAGGTGAAAGGGCTTGGTGGTCAGATGTGGGGAGACAGGGTTTGAAGAGGGCTTGGAATGAGAATGGAAATTGGCTCTGTGGGAGGCATCTCTGAGAATACTAGCTGGAGGCCCAGGACAGGAGATGATATCGGGATTCTATGGTGGTAACCCTAGCTGAGATTCATACCAGAGGTGGATATAGAGACTGAAGCGGCTACATCCTGTAGGCAGACAGTACTTCCAGAGGAGGGAGGGAGACACCAATCCACTCACAAAAATCTTCAATCCAAAAATTTGTCTTGCTTACAAGATGTGCAGGGATAAAGATGGAGCAGAGACTGAGGTAACTGCCAACCATTGACTATGCCAACTTGAGACCTATCCCATATGAGAGAGCCAACCCTGACAGTATGATACTCTGCAATGATTGTAGGTAGGAACCTAGCATAACTGTCTTCTGAGAGGCTCCATTCAGCTGCAAATATAGGCAGATGCAGAGACCCATGGCCAGACATCAGGTGGAGCTTTGGAAATTTGTGTAAGATTAGGGGATAGAATTGCGCGAGTCACAGGGTCAAGGACACCACAAGAAGACCTACAGAATTAACTAACCTGGGTTCATGGAGACTCACAGAGACTGGACTACCAATCAAGGAGCATGCAGGAGTTGGACCTAGGCCTTCTACACATTTTTAGAAATGTCTTCATGTGGGTCCTCTAACAAGTGGAGCAGAAGCTGTCTTGGTCTCTGTTCCCTACTGTACTGGTTAGTTTTGTGTGTCAGCTTGACACATGCTGGAGTTACCACAGACAAAGGAGCTTCAGTTGAGGAAATGCCTCCATGAGATCCAGCTGTAAGGCATTTTCTCAATTAGTGATCAAGGGGGGAGGGCCCATTGTAGACGGTGCCACCCCTGGGCTGGTAGTCTTGGGTTCTATAAGAAAGCAAGCTGAGCAAGCCAGTAACATCCCTCCATGGCCTCTGCATCAACTCCTGCTTCCTGACCTGCTTGAGTTCCAGTCCTGACTTTCTTTAGTGATGAACAGCAATGTGAGAAGTATAAGCAGAAAAAACCCTTTCCTCCCAAATTTGCTTCATGGTCATGATGATTTGTGCAGGAATAGAAACCCTAACCAAAGACACCTACCAATGGATCCCTCTTTTCTACCTGGACTGCCTTGTCTGGCCTCAGTGGTAGAAGAAGTGCCTAGTTTTACTGGGACTAGATGCCCCAGAGTGGGCTGGTACCCAGGTAGGGTGGTTCCTTCTCTGAGGAGAAGGGTAGGGAGCCATTGGAGTGGGGGGATTTGTAAGTGTGGGATTGGGAGGAGAAGAGGTACGGGGGTTGTGACTAGAATGTAAAAAGAATAAAAGTAAATTCATTATAAGAAAAGGAAAATTTAAATTATATACGTAGGACAAATATGGTTTTGGAACTTTCCACATAGATTACATTGTTAACTAGCTGTTACAGTTTAAATGTGTAGTCTTCATGAAGTCTAATGGCCCAAAGTATTCATCATTTGTGTGACATCATTGGAAGTAGTGGAAATTTTAATAGGTAAGATCTACAAGGAGACACATTATAGGTACATTCTTCTCAGAAAAGATTATTTTGTCTTTCAGAGTAATCTAGTTTTTCTGAGAAAACGATTGTTATAAAAGAGGAAAAATGACTCAGAAATATCTTCAGTATTCTGCTCATCATATATTTTCTACTCATGCCCTCTGTTACTGTGATGTCATCTACTGTTGACCATTTTCAGAACATTAGTGTCATACTTCTTGGAGGCTTCTTCTTCCACTACCATATATACATTGGAATCATGTATCAAATCTGGGCTTTATAAAGTATTCAACCTCTGGTATTGATTATAACAATAGAAAATGAAGTAATAAACAATTGGAGAAAGTTTTATGGCTTTCAGACTCAGGTTGCACTCTAGCACTGATGTTCAACTTAAATTATGGGACTATTACTACTACTACTCAGTCTCTTCAATTGCATTAGCCAATTTATCAACTCAATCTCCTTTTCCTTTGTTTTCCCCTTCTTCTAATGCCTTCTATCTCTGATTGTCTGCAGAATCCAAACTAACATAGATTTGACTTTCTTTGACCTTTATTTTGGTTCTCTATACGCTTGAGTCTCTGAACCTTGGCAAATACTTCCTTTAGTAGCTCTATCTGGGCTAAGTACTCTAGAAGCTTTCTTTTCCCAGGGTAAAGTCTTTAAAATTTTTACATCTAGGACTCTCAGGTGGGTGTAAAGTCTGTTGAATTAAGGAAATGTCTTTAAGTGCAAAGTCATTGACTTCATCTACTAGTGCTAATTTCTTTGTCAACTACACAATGTACTCCTTTTCTGACATACTGCACCTTTTAAAAAATTGTTCTGATTTGTTTATGTTGCTGATCCCACTGAGAAATCAATCAACAACCTCTACGACCTCTTCAAATTTCCTCCACCACATTAGTCTATTATGTTTAAATCTAGTATGAAAAAATTTAAATAAAATACTTTCCATAATGTAGTACTAATATTCTCAAGTCCAATGTCTATTTATAACCCATGGTTCTGTCTTAAATCTCATGAGCATAGTTTTTTAGAGATTAAAAATATTTATGTAAAAAACATTATTTTATGTCTGTGTGAGGGTATGTGCACTTGAGTGGAGTTGATATTAGAGTCTTCAAGAAGTTGTTGGATCCTCTAGAACTGGAGGTACAAGTGATTGTCTTCAGTCATTAACTGTGGGTTCTTGAAACTGAGCTTTGTTTCTATGTCAGAGCAGCAAGCATTCACAGCTAGCAATCCATCATTTCAGCCCAACAAACCCAATTTTTACTCTCCACATTCCTTTCTTTCGTGTCATTGGAAAGTATTTATTATATGTTACAGTTTAAGAAATTAAAAATAATGTGTACTTTAATGTCAAGGTTGTTAACTCATTTTCTGTTTTTATATTCATATTTATGTATAGAGAGGGAATATTACAAAAGAGAACAATTAATTATAATTTGGAGGTAGACTAGCAATTTATTGTATTACATTTAAAATTTTATGCATTGACTAGTGTATACTAATTGTATATAGTAATGAGTTTCATAAAGACATTTTAATGTAAGTATTCACTCCCAAACTGTCTCTGTGTCCCTCTTTTCACCTTATGATAGCATCCTTTTTTCCTTAAAATAATCTCAACTTAAGGTCATAAACATAAAAATGATTTTATATATCTATATAAAATCTAGGATATACAAATTAGGAAGTATGTGTAATATTTGTCTTTTTTGATTATGAGCTGTTTCAAATATGTGATAATCTTTCATTGCATGCATTTTTCTACAGATGTTATAATTTAATTCTTTTTATCATTGAATAAAACTTTACTGTTTCTATATACCACAGTCCACCACTGTGAGAGGCCAGGGGAGGCTATTGGTGAAGGTGCAGCCTCAGTTGCAGCTGATGGCCCAGGGCTGAAAGGGCCATACAAAGGAGTTGAGGCTTGGTACCATGAAGGGAGCCTATGAGAGGCTATTGGTGAAGCCTAGTTGTAGTGGAAGACCCCAGCATATTGAAGATGACAGTACCATGGATGACTGCCTAAAATAGTAGCAGCAATAAAGTAGAATCAACCAGAACCTGGAGTGATATAGAGCCTAGAGCAAGAAGCCAAGAAACAGCCTCAGCTTAGAAAGGGGTCCTGAGAGAACCCTCATCTGCTCCTCATGATCCCTTCATGCCTTCAAAACCAGTACCACCTGGCTGAATCTTATGCATTACTAAGTCCAGCTGCAACATGAGATACAACCTTGATTATCTTTGTACTCTCAGAGAACACTTCCCAGATTTCACCTTAGTGATACTGGTGTCTTTTTGAAGTTTCTTTTAGTTTTGTTAAATTTTGTTTGTTTTGTTTTTATGAGACAGGGTTTCTCTATATAGCCCTGACTGTCGTGGAGCTCACTCTGTAGACCTGGCTGGCCTAGAACTCAGAAATTCACCCACCTCGCCTACCAAGGGCTGGGATTAAAGGTGTGTGCCACCTGTGCCTGTGTCGTTTTCTTATGCACAGCAAATTTCTTAGCTCTAGCTAATTAACATCAATTGTCTCTCTAACCCCTTCTACTTGTGACTCTAAAGCCAAAGCTGCCAAGTTCTGCCCCATCTCCTTGTTCTATTACATTTGTTTCATCACCGGTTTTCTGTTTTCCAATTTATTCATTGTCTAAGCCTGGCTTTCCTGGAATTTACTCAGTAGAGTAACCTCGAACGCAGACATGTGCATGTCTATCTCCTGACTGCTGGCTAAGGCATGTACCACCACACCAGGACCTAAGCTTTCCTTTACCTAGCAAGATCCATACTAAAAGCCTGTGTCTTCAAGCTTCACGATCTGGATCACCCATGTGCCCTCCAGTTCAGGATTATAGTTCATTTCAGAATAAAAATCCAAATGAAAACAATAACTAGGTAACAACAGCTAACATATAACTATTCCTTGTTTAACTGCAAATACAGAAGCAATACGTTTAGTTTGGTGGGATTTTGTCTGGAGCTCACCACTACCTCCCTTAATTCCATTTAATATCCTTGAACAAAGGACTTAGCTCCATTGCACTTCCTGGTGTCCTTTTATTACTTGAACCATATATTTTGCATTTTACCTTTCTAAGCTTGCTATCCTTGATCAAAACACTCTTTATGAGACTAAACCGGAGGACAAAATCTATGCTGGGCTTTTCTGAGACTTCCTTTGTCAATGCAATAAATCAAAATTTCTTTTAGTCTCAGGCACACTCTTCAGACAAGGGCAAAACGCAGTCACATTCTTCACCAAAACATCATAAGGACAATCTCCAGGCAACATACTAAAATTCTTCTCCTCTGAAACCCCTTGAGCAAGTGCAGCACCAATGTCTTTCATATTCCTACTAGGATGGTCCATTAATCCCCGCTTAAAGCATTCCACTGCTTCCCAAATCCAAAGTCTTTAAATCCACATTATTACAAACAAAAGTATAGTCCTACCTATCATAGTAATATCCCAGTCCCTGCTACAAATTTCTGTCTTATTTAGGGTTTCCATGGCTATGAAGAGACACCATGACCAAGGCAACTTTTATAATATTTAATTGGGGCTGGCTTACAGTATCAGAGTTTTAGTTTATTATCATCGTAGCAGGAAACATGGCATTATGCAGGCAGACATGGTGCTGGAGGAAGAGCTGAGAGTTGTCCATCTTGAGCCAAAGGCATCCAGGAGAGACTGGTAGACATCTGCAGGCAGCCAGGAGGAGGACTCTTCTGCACCTAGGCAGAGCCTGAGCATAGGTCTTCAAAACCTAACCCCACAGTGACACATTTCCTTTAACAAGGCCACATCTCCTAATAGTGCCACTTAACTTGGGCCAAGCATATTCAAAGCACCACAGATGACATATATAATTCTGTCGTTTTTACTTCAGTGGTTTTTTTTTTATTGTATTGTATTAAAACGAGGTCTTATTCCTCAACTAATTTTCTCAGCAATAGCAGAGTGCTCTGATGCATGCTGGAGCTGGTGGACAAGCAGGGAAGGAAAATTACTGTAGGAGTTTATCTATTGCTTTGCTTTGTCTTATGTTTTTTTTAAAATCAATTGAATAATTATTATTTTACATATTATGATCATGATTTTTTTCTCCCCAAATACCTGCCAAATCCTACTCATTCACCCAACTCCACACCATGTTTCCCTCCCCTTATGAAACAAACAGGTAAATAAAAACCATAAAGAATTTTAAAATGAAGAAAAAAATAAGACATACCTGCAAACAAAACAAATAAAAGCACAAAATTAGAAAATATAATATACATGGAAAAACCAATAGAACAAAATATGAAACAAATATCTACAAAAATATGATTGATGTATTTTCTTGTTGTGCATGTACTGCTGGATATGGGACCTGTCCTTAAGTGTGGCTAATACATCCAGTGAGACTCAATTGGAGAAAGCTAATTTTCTTTCCCATGATTCTTTTTAAATATTTATTTATTATTATATGTAAGTACACTGTAGCTGTCTTCAGACACCCCAGAAGAGGGTGTCAGATCTCATTATGGATGGTTGTGAGCCACCATGTGGTACTGGGATTTGAACTCAGGATCTTCAGAAGAGCAGTCAGTGCTCTTAACTGTTGAGCCATCTCTCCAGGCCATTCCTGTGATTATTTTAACTTTTATTGTTATTCTTTTAGAAGCTCTGTGCTTAGCATACTTGGCATCAGGTGTGGTGGGCCATATTGTTACATTTATTTTCTGGGTTGTTAGGGTTTTAAGTTTTCAGGTGGACCCATATGATTATATGGACAGTGCTGGAATAGGACCATTTCTTTTGAGGTCTATATTTTACACTGTGACCCTTAGTGGGGACAGAGTTTCTATCAGTGTTCTGAAGCTTGCACAAGGGCATGAGTATGTGTAGACTTGGGCACAATAGCCAATGATGTTCAATATGGCACTTAGATGCCTTTGGGAACCAATGGATGGATGCCTTCCTTTACATGTTGTGCCACTTAGCAGTTTCCTGGTATTATGAAGGTCTGAGTGGGGTTTGTAAAACTAGTTATTGTGGCCTGCCTCATCTATTTATAGGTTTCACTGAGGCTGGAAAATACAACTTGCCCATCTATTTACTTGATTATTAGCATGCTTTGCTTCTCAGGGCAGACTGTGAGGGCTAAGAGTTATGTAGCAGGGCCATGCAATTTGTTTTCAATGCTAAATATACTCAGCTCTTTGTGGCATAACATTATTTAACTGCTTCGCAAAAAAGAGGTGGACATATTTTATGGTGGCACTATATGTAGGAGCTTAAGTGAGAGTTAATACAATATAGACCGAGATTCCTCTTAGGGGAATGCAGCAATCTGGATTCTCAAACTCTCCCAAATGTAGCCCCAGGATATGTGAAGGCTTCAGCCTTCCTTAGCAGAAACTACTTCAGGTTTCCAAGCCATTAATGAAGAGTTCTGGGGACCTCCTATTTACCCTATCAAAGTCTTTTCTCTTTTTGATCTTAAATGAAGAGAAATGATGAGAGATGATGTATAATTAATTTTGTTTTATTTATAATTCCATCATGTACTCCACACTTTTTTTTTCTTTTTCATACGCACACTGTACTCTTGCATACTGTACTAAATACTGTAGCAGAAAGAGGAGGGGTGTTTTGTTTCTCTCCATTTGGTCTTCTTTTGTGGAGGTTTGTGCTCTAGGCATATGTAATCAGTTATTATATTGACATAACCCCAGATACTGAGCACTTCTCTAAACAGGAGGAAAAAGTGCCTCTAAATTTTATGCCTAAAGTACATCGCCCATTTCACTCTAGCCGAACAATTTGTCATTTCTTGATAGAGCATGCTTCCCATGTTAACTGTTTCCAAAATCTTGTAGGACTTACAAGCATCCTAGAAAATGCACATGTATATTAGTAAAGTAATTTGGTAAATTCCACTAAAAATTCTGGAATAGACTTTAGGCTAACAAAATCATCTCAGTAACCATCATGTTTCTAGAATATACAGTAGGAGGGTATAACATCAAAAATGACAGGAAGAAATAATCACTATTCCTTAATATCTCTTAACATCAATGGACTCAATTCCACAATAAAAAGTCATAGACTAGCAGTCTGGATATGAAAACAGAACCCTAAATTTTGCTACATACAGGAAACAAACCTCAGAGTTAAAGACAAACACTACCTTAGAGTAAAAGGCTGGAGGACAATCTTGCAAGCAAATGGTCGCAGGAAACAAGCTGGAATAGCCATTGTAATATCAGATAAAATTGACTTTCAAGCCAAAGTCATCAAAAGAGACACAGAAGGTCACTTCTTGATAGTCAAAGGAAGAATCCAACAAAAAGAACTAACAATTCTAAACATCTACGCTCCAAATGCAAGGGTACCCTCATTTGTAAAAGAAACTTTACTAAAGCTCAAAGCACACATTGCACCTAACACAATAATTGTGGGGGACCTCAACACTCCACTATCCTCAATGGACCGATCAGGAAAACAGAAACTAAACAGGGACACAGGGAAACTCATTGAAACATTGGACCAATTGGATTTAACATATATATATATATAAAACATTTCATCCTAAAGCAAAAGACTATAACCTTTTCTCAGCGCCTCTTGGTACCTTCTCCAAAATCGACCATATAATTGGTCGCAAGACAGACCTCAACAAATATAAAACGATCAAACTAATCCCATGCCTCCTATCAGATCACCATGGAGTAAGAGTGTTCTTCAATAGCAACAAAAACAACAGAAAATCCTCATACACGTGGAGGCTGAACAATATTCTACTCAATGATACCTTAGTCCAGGAAGAAATAAGAAAGAAATCAAAGACTTTTTAGAATTTAATGAAAATGAAGGTACAACATACCCAAATCTATGGGACACAATGAAAGCAGTGCTAAGAGGAAAACTCATAGCCCTGAGTGTCTCCAAAAAGAAACAGGAGAGAGCATACACTAGCAACTTAATTGCGCACCTGAAAGCCCTAGAACAAAAAGAAGCTATTTCACCCAGGAGGAGTAGAAGACAGGAAATCATCAAACTCGGGGCTGAAATCAATCAAGTAGAAACAAAGAGAACCATACAAAGAATCAACAAAACCAGGAGCTGGTTCTTTGAGAAAAACAACAAGATAGATAAACCCCTAGCCAGACTTACCAAAGGGCACAGAGACAGTATTCAAATTAACAAAATTGGAAATGAAAAGGGGGATATAACAACAGAAACTGAGGAAATTAAAAAAATCATCAGATCCTACTACAAAAGCCTATACTCAACACACCTGGAGAATCTGGAGGAAATGGACAATTTCCTAGACAGATACCAAATACCAAAATTAAATCAGGATCAAATAGATCATCTAAACAGACCCATAACCCCCAAAGAAATAGCAGGAGTCATAGAAAGTCTTCCAACCTAAAAAAGCACAGGACCAGATGGTTTTAGTGCAGAATTCTATCAGACCTTCAAAGAAGTCCTAATACCAATACTCTTCAAACTATTCCACAAAATAGAAACAGAAGGAACACTACCCAACTCATTCTATGAAGCCACAATTACCCTGATACCAAAACCACACAAAGATCCAACTAAGAAAGAGAACTACAGGCCAATCTCCCTTATGAATATTGATGCAAAAAAACTAAATAAAATACATGCCAACCGAATCCAAGAACACACCAAAACAATCATTCACCATGATCAAGTTGGCTTCATCCCAGGGATGCAGGGATGGTTCAATATACGGAAATCCAGCGAACGGCGGGCACAGCAAGCGGCTGGAGTCAGGTGCGTGGGCAGAGATATAGCTTAGCTTAGCTCTGCAGGAGATCTGGGCACAGACAGCTCAGCTGCGGGTGCAGACCACCTCGGCTGGCTCTCTGAGCAGGCAGGCAGCAAGGGGCCATCTTGCCTCGGGACACAGCTCAGAATTCTAGCAGCTGGAGTCAGGGGCTTGGACTGAGAGCTAGCATAGTCCAGCACAGACAACTCCGCCAGAAGAGATCGGCAGAGCCGGGTACCAACAGCTCAGCCAAAGTCACGCTGTGCTTTCAGCGGGGCCGCCATCTTGCCTCGGGACACTGCACGCAAACAGCCCAAATGGCGGGCACAGCGAGCAGGTGGAGTCAGGTGAGTGGGCAGAGATATAGCTTAGCTTAGCTCTGCAGGAGATCTGGGCACAGACAGCTCAGCTGCTAGTGCAGACCACCTCGGCTGGCTCTCCGAGCAGGCAGGCAGCTAGGGGCCATCTTGCCTTGGAACACAGCTCGGAATTCTAGCAGCTGGAGTCAGGGGCTTGGACTGAGAGCTAGCGTAGACAAGCACAGACAACTCCGCCAGGCTCTGGCCCGCACCCAGAGCCAGAAGAGATCTACAGATCCAGGTACCAACAGCTCAGCTAAGGTCACTGTCTCCTGGGGACAGGCGCACTGTGCTTTCAGCGGGGCTGCCATCTACAATAAGACCAACTAACTCCAGAGATAAAGAGATGGCAAAAGGCAAACATAGGAACATTATTAACAGAAATCAAGGCAATTTGGCACAATCTCAACCCAATTCGCAAACCACAGCAAGTCTGGATACCCCAGCACACCAGAAAAACAAGAGTTAGATATAAAAGCACAGGTTATGATGCTCCTAGAGGAACACAAAAAAGACATAAACAAATCTCTTAAAGAAATGCAGGGGAACATCAAAAGGGTAGAAGCTCTTACAATCCAAACACAAAAAACACTTAAAGAACTCCAGGAGAATATGGGCCATCAGACAGAAACCAATAAAGAGGAAATGAGAAAATCAGTTAAAGAAATGCAGGAGAACTTGAAACAATAGGCAGAAGTCATGAAAGAGGGAGCACAAAAATCTCTTAAAGAATTACATGAAAACACAAACAAACAAATGAAGGAACTGAGCAAAACCATCCAAGATCTGAACACAGAGGTAGAAACAACTAAGAAATCACAAAAGGAGGCAACTTTGGAGATAGAAAACCTTGGGAAGAAATCAGGGGTCGTAGATGCAAACACCAATAACAGAATACAAGAGATAGAAATAAGAATCTCAGATGCTGAAGATAACATAGTAACCATTGACTCCACAGTCAAAGAAAACGCAAAATCCAAAAGGTTTGTAACCCAAAACATCCAGGAAATCCAGGACACAATGAGAAGACCAAACCTAAGGATTATAGGGATAGATGAGAGTGAAGATCTACAACTTAAAGGGCCAGCAAATATCTTCAACAAAATTATGGAAGAAAACTTCCCTAACTTAAAGAGAGAGATGCCCATGAATATACAAGAAGACTACAGAACTCCAAACAGACTGGACCAGAACAGAAATACCTCCCGTCACATAATAATCAAAACCCCAAATGTACTAAACAAAGAAAGAATATTAAAGGCAGTAAGAGAAAAGGGCCAAGTAACATATAAAGGAAGACCTATCAGAATCACACCAGACTTCTCTCCAGAAACCATGAAAGCTAGAAGATCCTGGGCAGACCTTGCAGACCCTAAGAGAACACAAATGTCAGCCAAGACTACTATACCCAGCAAAACTCTCAATCAACATAGATGGAGAAATCAAAATATTCCATGACAGGACCAAATTTACACAATATCTTTCCACTAACCCAGCTCTACAAATGATAATTAGGAGGAAAACTCCAATACAAGGAAGGGAACTGCACCCAAGAAAAAGCAAGACAGTAACCTTCTTCCATCAAACTCAAAGGAAGATAACTACTCAAAAACAAAAATAACATCAAAAATGACAGGAAGTAATAATCTCTATTTCTTAATATCTCTTAACATCAATGGACTCAATTCCCCCAATAAAAAGACATAGACTAACAGACTGGATACGGAAACAGGACCCTACATTTTGCTGCTTACAGGAAACACACCTCAGAGTCAAAGACAAACACTACCTTAGAGTAAAAGGATGGAAGACAATTTTGCAAGCAAATGGTAACAGGAAGCAAGCTGGAAAGACATTTTTTTTATTTTTTTTATTTTTATTTTCTATATTCTATGTTTACATTCCAAAGGCTTACGCCTTTCCCAGTTTCCAGCCACCATTCTTCCCATATTTCCTCTCCCCCCAACTATTCCCCAATCATTCCCCCTCCCCCCTCGGCTTCTTTACTAAACTGGATGCAATCTTTACAGGCCCAGGGTCCTTTCCTTTCTTCTTCTTGGGAATCATTTGACTTGCTTGGAATAGCCATTTTAATATCAGATAAAATTGACTTTCAACCCAAAGTCATCAAAAGAGACTCAGAAGGTCACTTCTTGCTAGTCAAAGGAGAATCCACCAAGAAGAACTCATAATTCTAAACATCTACACTCCAAATATAAGGGCACCCTCATTTGTAAAAGAAACTTTACTAAAGCTCAAAGCACACATTGCACTTAACACAATGATTGTGGGGGACCTCAATACTCCACTAGCCACAGTGGACCGACCAGGAAAACAGAAACTAAACAGGGACATGGAGAAACTCATCAAAACTTTGGACCAATTGGATTTAACAGTTATATATATACATTTCACCCTAAAGCAAAAGACTATACCTTTTTCTCAGCGCCACTTGGTACCTTCTCCATAATCGACCATATAATTGGTCACAAGACAGACCTCAACAAATATAAAAAGATCAAACTAATTCCATGCCTCCTATCAGATCACCATGGAGTAAGAGTGTTCTTCAATAGCAACAAAAACAACAGAAAATCCTCATACACGTGGAGGCTGAACAATATTCTACTCAATGATACCTTAGTCCAGGAAGAAATAAAGAAAGAAATCAAAGATTTCTTAGAATTTAATGAAAATGAAGGTACAACATACCCAAATCTATGGGACACAATGAAAGCAGTGCTTAGAGGAAACCTCATAGCCCTGAGTGTCTCCAAAAAGAAACAGGAGAGAGCATATACTAGCAACTTAATGGCGCACTTGAAAGCTCTGGAACAAAAAGAAGCAATTTCACCCAGGAGGAGTAGAAGACAGGAAATCACCAAACTCAGGGCTGAAATCAATCAAGTTGAAACAGAAGAACCATACAAAGAATCAACAAAACCAGGAGCAGGTTCTTTGAGAAAATCAACAAGATAGATAAACCCCTAGCCAGACTTACCAAAGGGCACAGAGACAGTATTCAAATTAACAAAATTAGAAATGAAAGGGGGGATATAACAACAGAAACTGAGGAAATTCAAAAAATCATCAGATCCTACTACAAAAGCCTATACTCAACACACCTGGAGAATCTGGAGGAAATGGACAATTTTCTAGACAGATACCAAATACCAAAATTAAATAAGGATTAAATAGATCATCTAATCAGACCCACAACCCCCAAAGAAATAGAAGGGGTCATAGAAAGTCTTCCAACCAAAAAAGCACAGGACCAGATGGTTTTAGTGCAGAATTCTATCAGACCGTCAAAGAAGTCCTAATACCAATACTCTTCAAACTATTCCACAAAATAGAAACAGAAGGAACACTACCCAACTCATTCTATGAAGCCACAATTACCCTGATACCAAAACCACAGAAAGACCCAACTAAGAAAGAGAACTACAGGCCAATCTCCCTTATGAATATTGTTGCAAAAATACTAAATAAAATACTTGCCAACTGAATCCAAGAACACATCAAAACAATCATTCTCCATGATCAAGTTGGCTTCATCCCAGGGATGCAGGGATGGTTCAATATACTGAAATCCATCAACGAAACCCACTACATAAAAAAACTCAAAGAAAAAAACCACATGGTCATCTCAGTGGATGCTGAAAAAGCATTTGACAAAGTTCAGCATCCTTTCATGGTAAAAGTCTTGGAAAGAACAGGAATTCAAGGCCCATATCTAAACATAGTAAAAGCAATTAACAGCAGACCAGTAGACAACATCAAAGTAAATGGAGAGAAACTTGAAGCAATCCCACTGAAATCAGGGACTAGACAAGGCTGTCCCCTCTCACCATATCTCTTCAATATAGTACTTGAGGTACTAGCTAGAGCAATTCGACAACAGAGGGAAGTCAAAGGGATACAAATTGGAAAGGAAGAAGTCAAACTATCACTATTCGCAGATGATATGATAGTATACTTAAGTTACCCAAAACCTCCACCAGAGAACTCCTGCAACTGACAAACAACTTCAGCAAAGTGGCTGGCTATAAAATCAACTCAAACAAATCAGTAGCCTTCCTATACATGAAGGATAAGCAGGCCGAGAAAGAAATTAGGGAAAGGACACCCTTCACAATAGCCACTAATGATATAAAGTATCTTGGAGTGAGTGACGCTAACCAAACATGTGAAAGATTTATATGACAAAAACTTCAGGTCTCTGAAGAGGGAAATTGAAGAATACCTCAGAAAATGTGAAAATCTTCCATGCTCGTGGGTTGGCAGGACTAATATAGTTAAAATGGCAATCTTGCCCAAAGCAATATACAGATTCAACACAATCCCCATCAAAATCCCAACTCAGTTCTTCATAGAGTTAGAAAGAGCAATTCTCAAATTCATCTGGAATAACAAAAAACCCAGGATAGCTAAAACTATCATCAACAGCAAAAGAACTTCTGGGGGAATCAATATCCCAGACCTCAAGCAATATTACAGAGCAGTAGTATTAAAAACTGCATGGTAATGGTTCAGTGACAGGGAGGCGGATCAATGGAATAGGATCGAAGACCCAGAATTGAACCCACACATCTATGGCCAATTGATCTTCGACAAAGGAGCTGAAAGCATCCAGTGGAAAAAAGATAGCCTTTTCAACAGATGGTGCTGGCTCAACTGGAGGTCAACATGCAGAAGAATGAGAATTGATCCACTCTTATCTCCTTGCACTAAGTTCAACTCCAAGTGGATAAAGGACCTCCACATAAAACCAGACACACTAAAACTAATAGAAAAGAAACTGGGGAAGAACCTTGAGGACATTGGCTCAGGAGAAAAATTCCTGAACAGAACACCAATTGCTTATGCTCTAAGAGCAAGAATAGACAAATGGGACCTCATAAAATTACAAAGTTTCTGTAAGGCAAAAGACACTGTCAAAAGGATAAATCGGCAACCAAAAAATTGGGAAAAAATCTTCACCAACCCCACATCCGACAGAGGGCTAATATCCAATGTATACAAAGAACTCAAGAGGTTAGACCCCAGAAAACCAAATAACCCTATCCAAAAATGGGGTACAGAGTTAGAGACTTTTCACCTGAAGAAATTCGAATGGCTGAGAAACACCTTAAATAATGTTCAACATCATTAGTCATTAGGGAAATGCAAATCAAAACAACCCTGAGATTTCACCTCACACCAGTGAGAGTGGCTAAGATTAAAACTCAGAAGACATCAGGTGTTGGCGAGGATGTGGAGAAAGAGGAACACTCCTCCACTGCTGGTGGGAATGCAAGCTGGTACAACCACTCTGGAAATCAGTATGGCGGTTCCTCAGAAAACTGGACGTGATACATCTGGAGGACCCAGCCATACCACTCCTGGGAATATACCCAGAAGATTCCCCAGCATGCAATGATACATGCTTCACTATGTTCATAGCAGCCTTATATATAATAGCCAGAAACTGGAAAGAACCCAGATGTCCCTCAACAGAGGAATGGATACAAAAATGTGGTATATATATACAATGGAGGACTATTCAGCCATTAGAAACAATGAATTCATGAAATTCTTAGAGAAATGGATGGAGCTGGAGAACGTCATACTAAGTGAGGTGACCCAGTCTCAAATACCCATGGTATACAGTCACTGATAAGTGGATATTAGCCTAGAAGCTTGGAACACCAAAGACATAAATCACATATCAAGTGATGTCTCACAAGAAGAAAGGAGTGGACACTGGTGCTAGAATGGACCAAAACATCATTGTGGGGGAGTACAAGAACAGTGAGGTGGGAGAGGGTGGATGAGAGAGCAGGGGGAGGGAAAAGGGCATGTGGGACCTTTGGGGGTGGGGAACCAGAAAAAGGGAAATTAATTGTAAATATAGAATATATACAATAAATAAAAAAAAAACACTCAATCTATTCATGTGGTGCTCTTGAGTATTCAGCATACATAACCATGATAAATAAACTTCTGTGGTTTATAAGACAAAAAAAATATACGGAAATCCATCAACGTAATCCACTACATAAACAAATTCAAAGAAAAAAACCACATGGTCATCTCATCAGATGCTGAAAAAGCATTTGACAAAGTTAAGCATCCTTTCATGCTAAAAGTCTTGGAAAGAACAGGAATTCAAGGCCC
Organism: Apodemus agrarius; assembly: GCA_964023405.1. Lineage (NCBI taxonomy): Eukaryota > Metazoa > Chordata > Mammalia > Rodentia > Muridae > Apodemus > Apodemus agrarius. The sequence goes on along the minus strand of OZ030010.1, from coordinate 73,205,683 downwards.
ATATCTAAACATAGTAAAAGCAATTTACAGCAGACCAATAGCCAACATCAAAGTAAATGGAGAGAAACTTGAAGCAATCCCACTGAAATCATGGACTAGACAAGGCTGCCCCCTGTCACCATATCTCTTCAATATAGTACTTGAGGTACTAGCTAGAGCAATTCGACAACATAAGAAAGTCAAAGGGATACAAATTGGAAAGTAACAACTCAAACTATCACTATTCAAAGATGATATGATAGTATATTTAAGTGACCCAAAAAACTCCACCAGAGAACTCCTACAGCTGATAAACAACTTCATCAATGTGGCTGGTTATAAAGTCAACTCAAGCTAATCAGTAGCCTTCCTATACGCAAAGGATAAGCAGGCCGAGAAAGAAATTAGGGAAAGGACACCCTTCACAATAGCCACAAGCAATATAAAGTATCTTGGTGTGACTCTAACCAAACAAGTGAAAGATTTATATGACAAAAACTTCAGGTCTCTGAAGAACGAAATTGAAGAACACCTCAGAAAATGGAAAAATCTTCCATACTTGTGGGTTGGCAGGATTAATTTAGTTAAAATGTCAATCTTGCCAAAAGCAATATACAGATTCAACGCAATCCCCATCAAAATCCCAACTCAGTTCTTCACAGAGTTAGAAAGAACAATTCTCAAATTCATCTGGAATAACAAAAAACCCAGGATAGCTAAAACTATAATCAACAGTAAACAAACTTCTGGGGGAATCAATATCCCGGACCTCAAGCAATACTACAGAGCAGTAGTGTTAAAAACTGCATGGTATTGGTACAGTGACAGGGAAGTGGATCAATGGAATAGGATTGAAGACCCAGAATTGAACCCACACATCTGTGGTCAATTGATATTCGACAAAGGAGCTCAAAACATCCAGTGGAAAAAAATAGCCTTTTCAACAGATGGTGCTGGCTCAACTGGAGCTCAACATACAGAAGAATGAGAATTGATCCACTCTCATCTCCTTGCACTAAGCTCAACTCCAAGTGGATCAAGGACCTCCACATAAAACCAGACACACTAAAACTAATAGAAAAGAAACTGAGGAAGACCCTTGAAGACATCGGCTCAGGGGAAAATTTTCTGAACAGAACACCGATAGCTTATGCTCTAAGAGCAAGAATAGACAAATGGGACCTCATAAAATTACAAAGTTTCTGTAAGGCAAAAGACACTGTCAAAAGGACAAATTGGCAACCAGCAAATTGGGAAAAGATCTTCACCAACCCCACATCCGAAAGAGGGCTAATATCCATTGTATACAAAGAACTCAAGAATTTAGACCCCACAAAACCAAATAACCCTATCCTAAAATGGGGTACAGAGCTAAACAAAGACTTTTCACCTGAAGAAATTCGAATGGCCGAGAAACACCTTAAAAAATGTTCAACATCATTAGTCATTAGAGAAATGCAAATCAAAACAACCCTGAGATTTCACCTCACACCTGTCAGAATGGCTAGGATTAAAAACTCGAGAGACAACAAGTGCTGGCGAGGATGTGGAGAAAGAGGAACACTCCTCCACTGTTGGTAGGATTGCAAAATGGTAAAACCACTCTGGAAATCAGTGTGGCGGTTCCTCAGAAAATTGGGCATGCCACTCCCAGAGGACCCTGGCATACCACTCCTGGGCATATACCCAGAGGATTCCTCTGCATACAACAAAGACACATGCTCCTCTATGTTTATAGCAGCCTTGTTTATAATAGCCAGAAATTGGAAGGAGCCCAGATATCCCTCAAAGGAGGAATGGATACAGAAAATGTGGTATATTTATACAATGGAGTACTACTCAGCCATTAAAAATAATGAATTCATGCAATTTGTAGGTAAATGGTTAGATCTGGAAACTATCATCCTAAGTGAGCTAACCCAATCACAAAAGAATACACACGAAATGCAATCACTGATAAGTGGATATTAATGAGCCCAGAAGCCCTAAATACTCAAGGCACAATTAGCAAGTCAAATGACTCTCAAGAAGAAAAAAAGGAGAGGACCCTGGGCCTGTAAAGATTGGATCCAGTATTGTAGACCCAGAACAGAGAAATCGTGGGGGGGGGGAAGAGTGGGGAATAGCATGGGGGGGGAGAGGAATTATGGGACATATGGTGGGGGGTAACTGGGAAAGGGGAAAGCCTTTGGAATGTAAACAAAGAATATAGAAAATAAAAAAATTAAAAAAAAATAAATAAATAAAAAATAATAAAAAAGGCAAAAAAAAAAAACTCAGAAGACATCAGGTGTTGGCGAGGATGTGGAGAAAGAGGAATACTCCTCCACTGCTGGTGGGAATGCAAGCTGGTACAACCACTCTCGAAATCAGTCTCGCAGTTCCTCAGAAAACTGGACATGATACTTCTGGAGGATCCAGCCATACCACTCCTGGGAATATACCCAGAAGATTCCCCAGCATGCAATAAGGATACATGCTCCACTATGTTCATAGCAGCCTTATATATAATAGCCAGAAACTGGAAAGAACCCAGATGTCCCTCAACAGAAGAATGGATACAAAAAATGTCGTATATATACACAATGGAGTACTATTCAGCCATTAGAAACAATGAATTCATGAAATTCTTAGAGAAATGGATGGAGCTGGAGAACATCATACTAAGTGAGGTAACCCAGTCTCAAAAGAATACCCATGGTATGCAGTCACTGATAAGTGGATATTAGCCTAGAATCTTGGGACACCAAAGACACAACTCACATACCAAATGATGTCTGACAAGAAGAAAGGAATGGACACTAGTGCTGGAAATAATCAAAGCATCAGTGTAGGGGTATACCAGAACAGGGAAGTGGGAAGGGGTGGATGAGGGAGCAGTGGGAGGAAAAAGGGCATGTGGGACCTTAGGGGGGTGGGGAAACAAAAAAGGGAAATGAAATGTAAATATAGAATATATCCAATTAAAATTTTTTTTTGAAAAAAAAGGAGGGTTAGTAGTTGAGTGGTATTTTCTGGCTCATATACCTATGGAATCCATCTCATCATTCTAAATGAGATCATGATCTCCAAGGGCAGCTTTTAATTACTTAGCTGGGTCATTCAATACTGTGGCCAGCTCATTCTAGCCTTGTAAGGAACTCCATAAATGTTCAGTTTTGGGGACTGGATATTGGCCAGTAGTTAGAGGCTCTTCCTGTTGAATTGTTATTCCTTTTCTTTCCATAGGTTCTGCACCTATATCATTGTTTAAAAGTACTGGCTTCCTTTGCTATCTTTATATTTTATAAATATTTCCTTTAATGAATATCTTACACTTTTAATTTTAACATGATATATGCTTCCCAGAATACCTGAATCAATAAATGATATTATTTGTAGTAAGTAACAGTAATGCTGCTGCTGATAATGATGATGGTTATTTTATCTGATGTGGTTTGAGAAAATGGGTAACATGGAAATATTTTGATGCTGGAGCAATCTTTGCCAAGATTGACATGTGTTTATGGTCTGGATGTTAAAACATTCATGTTTGGAAATTTTCTTGCCAATGTAGTTATTCCGAGATTTATAATACTTGTGGAATAGTGAACACAAAGACAATGGTACTGGCTGTTTTTCACAAATTTGTTTTCCCATTTAGAAGAAGGTAGTTAATATTCAACTGAATGCTAAGTGTTATAGTTAAAGACATTCCTTAATAGCTTAAAAGGAAGCTATTATATTTTGCAGTATATAACTGACTCAACTAAGGAGAAAACAGTAATGTATACAGAAATAGAAATCTGAAGACATAATCCTTAGCCAAAGAAAATGCCTTGTTCTAAGTTCAGAGTCCTGGTTGGAAAAGCTTGGGGACATAACTGATAATATATGAATGTCTACTGTTGAACAGCATGACATTGCTGAGCCAAGAAAGTGATAGACAAGTACAGAGTTGTTCCATCACTTAATAAAAGCCAACATTTCTCTCACATAGGAAGACCATGCATGAGTTTCCTGTCCTATAGATTAACTAATGTTGTATAAAAAGATTCCCTACCTCACCTCCAGTTGCTAGTCTGACAATCAGGTTTATTTTGAACATATTGGTCCCATTGAAGGAGAAATGAGACTATATACCACTAGCAACGGGTGAATATGAAAGGACACTGTAAGATGAAGTATACTGTCTTAGTCAGGGTTCCTATTCCTGCACAAACATCATGACCATGAAGCAAGTTGGGGAGGAAAGGGTTTATTCCACTTAGACATCCATGTTGCTGTTCATCACTAAAGGAAGTCAGGACTGGAACTCAAGCAGGAGCTGATGCAGAGGCCATGGAAGGATGTTACTTACTGGCTTGCTTCCCCTGACTTGCTCAGCCTACTCTCTTATAAAACCCAAGACTACCAGTCCAGGGATTGTACCACCCACAAGGGGTCATCCCCCATTGATCATTAATTTGAGAAAATGCCCCACAGTTGTATCTCTTGGAGGCACTTCCCCAATTGAAGCTCCTTTCTCTGGGATAACTCCAGCCTGTGTCAAGTTCACACACACACACACACACACACACACACACACACACACATCACCCAGTACAATTGACCCCTTGTCAACTTGACACACAAACACATCACTATTAAGCCTCAACCCTTACTTTGTTATTCATCCCCAAGATCTAAATAACTTTAAAAGTCCCACAGTCTTTATATTTTAAAAGTTCAATCTTTTTTCCACTGGATGTTTTCAGCTCCTTTGTCGAAGATCAATTGGCCATAGATGTGTGGGTTCAATTCTGGGTGGAAAAAAGATAGCCTTTTCAACAAATGGTGCTGGCTCAACTGGAGGTCAACATGCAGAAGAATGAGAATTGATCCACTCTTATCTCCTTGCACTAAGCTCAACTCCAAGTGAATCAAGGACCTCCACATAAAATCAGACACACTAAAACTAATAGAAAAGAAACTGGGAAAGACCCTTGAGGACATTGGCTCAGGGGGAAAATTCCTGAACAGAACACCAATTGCTTATGCTCTAAGAGCAAGAATAGACAAATGGGACCTCATAAAATTACAAAGTTTCTGTAAGGCAAAAGACACTGTCAAAAGGATAAATCAGCAACCAACAAATTGGGAAAAGATCTTCACCAACCCCACATCTGACAGAGGACTAATATCCAATGTATACAAAGAACTCAAGAGGTTAGACCCCAGAAAACCAAATAACCCTATCCAAAAATGGGGTACAGAGCTAAACAAAGACTTTTCACCTGAAGAAATTCGAATGGTTGAAAACACCTTAAAAAATGTTCAACATCATTAGTCATTAGGGAAATGCAAATCAAAAAACCCCGAGATTTCACCTCACACCAGTCAGAATGGCTAAGATTAAAAACTCAGAGGACATCAGGTGTTGGTGAGGATGTGGAGAAAGAGGAACACTCCTCCACTGCTGGTGGGAAGGCAAGCTGGTACAACCACTCTGGAAATCAGTCTGGTGGTTCCTCAGAAAACTGGACAAGATACTTCCGGAGGACCCAGCCATACCACTCCTGGGAATATATCCAGAAGATTCCCCAGCATGCAATAAGGATACATGCTTCACTATGTTCATAGCAGCCTTATATATAATAGCCAGAAGCTGGAAAGAACCTAGATGTCCCTCAATGGAGGAATGGATACAAAAAATGTGGTATATATACACAATGGAGTACTATTCAGCCATTAGAAACAATGAATTCATGAAATTCTTAGAGAAATGATCTTCCAGGCTCTACCAAGGGTTTGGGTCCAAAATAACTAGTACATATACCAAACTACAGTGATAGGTGACATTGTTTTACTCATGTATTTTTTTTCAGTTTATTCTGAGGAGAATAACCCTATGAATTATGGAGTTAACAGGTATATAGTAATCCATATGTGCTATGACAGGCATGTTTTGCTGCTCAGGCCCTATTCGAGTGAGATACTACTATAAGAAGTATATATGATTGTCAGCTTCTAGCTGCTGCTCCTTTGAAATCTTGCAGTATTCAAGTCAGGACCACAGTCACTAAACAGCTCCCTATCAATGAGCACTGTATAAAAGGTAAGGAAGAGTCCTCCTTTCTAACACCAACTCCTTATGCTAACTTAGACTTTCTCTGATATGCAACTCAGACAAGGCTCTTTGTCACCATCTTTCCTTTCTGTTGCCTTTTTACAGTGGTATGACTTACACTCCAATCTAAAGTACAGCTGCTGTTCCTCTATACATATTCCTGAATCCTGTCCTTTAACCTACACACTTGTGCTTCAAAATACATCTTTCATACTTGCAATTCTATTACAACATTTGATTCCTTAAGAATGATTTTTTTCTTGAAGAAAGCTATGACAGCATTTAATATAGAGGATGAACAGTATAGCAGGCATTTAATAATTACTTTAGTGGGCTATAGGGAGAACTCAGCAGGTAAAGTCACTTGCCAGCAAGTGTGAAAACATGAATTCAGTACCTATGGCTCACATGGTGAAACAAAATAACCAACTCCTTCAAGTTGTTTCCTGTCTTACACATATGAACAGACACAGTGTCTAATAAAATATTAATATAATATATAATTATTAATATATTATAATATTATAGTTTAGAAATATTTTAGGATACGATCAGCAAGTACATGAATATTAGTTTAAGCTTCACCACTTTCTCTTATCCTCCAATCCTTTGTATTCTTACTATTTTATCCATAGTTTTAAAATACAGTTACATATGAATGTAAATATATATTTTCTTTTGTTTTTACCCAGGGCCTTGGGCAAAGAGTCTATGCTGTGCTATATTACCAGCATTCTCCTATTCTTTTAAAAGAAATATAAAATACATAGCATATATCTGCTTCTGCTTCTTGATTTTTTAAACTTTTATTATTAGATATCTTTGTAAAACATTATGTCTTACATAAATATCCAGGTAGTTATTTATTGGGGGTAATTAGATTCTTTGTAAACTTAGTGATTTTCTTTTAATTAATGAATGAAATTTTTTACACTCCTTATTTTATTCCCACACCCCTGTCTACCCTCCAACTGTTCCACATTCCATACATCTGCTCCACCCCCTGCTTTCTGTGGATGTCCCCACCCACTACCCCATATAACCTCTAAATTCCCTGGGGACTCCAGTCTATTGAGGGCTAGTTGTATCATCTCTGAACAAACACAGACTCGGCAGACCTCTACTGTATGTGTGTTGGGGGCCTCATGTCAGCTGGTGTATGCTGCCTGTTTGGTGGTCCAGTGTTTGAGGGATCTTGGGGCTCCAGTTTAATTGAGACTGCTGGTCCTCCTACAGGATTGCCCTTCTCCTCAGCCTCTTTTAGCCTTCTCTAATTCAGCAACATGGAGCAGCCACTTCTGTACATTGGTTGGGAACTTAGTGATTTTTCAATCATGCAATAAAAATGTTTTTTAATGAGCTGTTTTACATGTGTGAAATTACCAAGCATCATAGAAAAAATGACACCTCTTTAAAAATAAATCTAAAATCTAGTCATTTCTGAGAGCAGATTGATATCAATATTAGAATTAAGGTGAACTCAAGTTCTTTCTACCTGAGGATCTGTGCACTGAGCTATATATGTGTCTTATAGGAAGCACCTTCCAATTCCTGTAGCTCCAAGCCCAGAATCTGAGTGGTTCAATGTAGAGTTTCCTCAAAAACTTGAAACAAATCTATTATATACTCAACTACTCAACCATATCACTCCTCAAGAATTTATATCCTACTAAAGAGGCACTTGTTCATGTTTGTATAAACCATATTTATAAGAGCTAGGCAATAGAATCAGCTTAGATGTTCACCAACTGATAAATATGTGAATATATATATATGTGTGTGTGTGTGTATGTGTGTGTATATATATATATATATATATATATATATATATATATATATATACTGTGGAATTTTTTTCAGATACAAAGAAAAATCATGAAATTTGTAGGTAAATGGATAGAACTGGCAATAATTACTGAACAGGGTAACAGGCCCAGAAAGACAAATACCAGATGGTTATATGTTGTGAAGGAAACTAGCTTTAAAACTGTAACATGCATACTTAAATTGGAGTATTCATAGAAGTCAGGAAACTAATAAGGTGTCTTGATGGAGGATCTCCAGGCTTTGGAACTGTCTTCTAGTATTCCTGGCTTCCAGAAAGCACATCTTAAGAATCTCAGTTTTGGGGAACCTGCCCTATCTGATAAATTTCTACTTCCTCTCCTCATCAATGAACTTACCCTCCTGGAAAACATCTCTAACAGCATGATGCCTGAAGTTCTGTGAGTGAAAACAATTTGGAGATGCTAATACTACAGAATACCCACCGAGGAAAAGTTCAGGCATCAAGTATAAGTAAGACACAGAGTTTTCCAAATTTTTTTTTTTTAGCCAGAAGTTGCAAGGAGTCCAGATGTCCCTCAAAGGAGGAATGGATACAGAAACTGTGGTATATTTATACAATGGAATACTATTCAGCAATTAAAAATAATGAATTCATGCAATTTGTAGACAAATGGTTGGATCTGGAAAATATCATCCTAAGAGAGTTAACCCAATCACAAAAGAATACACATGAAATGCCTACTTCTTTTTGTAGTATTTCTTGCATGTTGAACATGGATCATTATGATTTAATGTTTTTCCTGGTTGATTTACATATTGCTTTTTACTCAGTTTTTGCCCTTTTCTTGAGACAAGTTTTGGAATTAGAATTTTTTTCTGATGTCATTTTATCTTGGAAGATAAACTTTGCCTTTTTGCTTCATTCAGAGTATCCCAGCTAAGAATTTGTCTTGAGTCTCAGTGGACTTTGTACTTGAACTTTTGAGCACTACTGGAATAAGTCACAGACAGTTTTAGAAATTAACTGAAATAGTTTGCATTTTAAGAAGCACATAAGAATTTTGGTCCCATAAAAGCACACTTTTGCTCACTGTAGTTTCAATGAGATGATAGCAAGATCCTAGATCCTTCCTCCCCTTAAATACTGAAGAAGGATCTGGCATAATTTATTTTCTGTTTTCTTTTCCATATGTAAAGTGTAATAGGAATAAAAAATGTGGCAAGGTCATCCATCAGATTGCTTCATTTTCATACAAACACAGAATTTGTATCAGAATGAAGGTTCAGTGAATGAAGTAAAATATCATATCATTTTGGTCTGAGTAGTTCAAGCATTTGACAAGTGGAGAACATGTCTCTATAAATCATCCCAGAAACTGCACATGGGCATGCCACTTCTCAACCCACAATTCTGCCTGCCTTGGAGGAGGCCTGCTCCTACCTGGGACAAGCAGTCTCAGAGGCTTGTTAATTCCCAAGACTACCAGGACAGCCAACACCAGAGATAGACAGATGCTTAAGGGAAAGTGCAAGAACACAATCAACAAAAGGCAGTGAAATATGGCAACATCAGAACCCAGTTCTACTACAGCAAGCCCTGGATATTCTTACACACTGGAAGAACAAAACTGTGACCTTAAATCTCATCTTATGAAGATGATAGACACCTTTAAAGAGGAAATAAATGAATCCCTGAAAGAAATATGGGAAAATATAATCAAACAGGTGAAGAAAATGAATAAAATTGTTCAAGACCTAAAAGTAGAAATAGAATGAATAAAGAAAACGCAAACAGAGGCAACCATAGAGATGGAAAACCTAGGAAAGAGAACAGGAGCTACAGACACAACCATCATCAACAGAAAATAAGACACAGGGAAAAGAATATCAGGAGTAGACAATACAATAGAAAAAAAATTGATACATCAGTCAATGAAAATGCCAAATCTAACAAGTTTCTAATTCAAAACATGCAGAAAATTTGGGATGAAAGACCAAACCTAAGAATAATAGGAATACAGAAGTGAGACAATCACCAGTTCAAAGGCCTAGAAAGTGTCTTCAGAATTCTAGAAGAAAACATCTCTAACCTAAAGAACGAGATGTCTATAAATGTATAAGACACATACAGAATACCAAATAGATTGGACTAGAAAAGAAAATCCTCCCACTATATATTAATTAAAACACTAAATGTACAGAATGAAGAAAGAATATTAAAAGATGTAAGAGAAAAAGGTGAAGTAACATATAAAGGCAGACCTGTCAGAATTACACCTCACTTCTCAACAGAGTCTCTAAAACCCAGAAGATCCTGGACATATGTTTTTTAGACCATAAGAAATCTCAGATGTCAGCCCAAACTATTATTCCCAGCCTCAATTTCAATCACCATAGATAAAGAAACCAAGATATTCCATGACAAACACAGATTTAAATAATATATTTCTACGAATTCAGCCCTACAGAGGAAACTAGAACAAAAACTCTGACATGAGGAGGGTGATTACACACAAGAAAACACAAGAAATTAATCCACTCACAACAAACTCAAAAGAAGAAAATCACATACACATACTACCACCTCCAACAACAAAAATACAAGAAATACCAATCATTGGTCTTTTTAAAGATATTTTTTATTACATTTCAAATGTTATCCCCTTTCCACTTTTCCCCTCTGAAACCCCCCTAACCCATCCTCCTCCCCTGCTCACCAACCCACCCACTCCTGCTTCCCTAACCAGGCATTATACTACAATGGGGCGATGAGCCTTCACAGGTCCAAGGGCCTCTCCTCTCATTGATGTCTGACCAGACCATCCTCTACTACCCATGCTGTTGGAGCCATGGGTCCCTCCATGTGTACACCTTGGTTGGTGGTTAAGTCTCTGGGAGCTCAGGGGTACCGGTTGTTTCATATTGTTGTTCCTCCTATGGGGCTGCAAAACACTTTAGCTCCATGGGTCCTTTCTCTAGTTCCTCCATTGGGGACCCTGTGCTCAGTTCAATGGTTGTCTGAGAGTGTTTCCCTCTGTATTTGTCAGGTACTGGCAGGGCCTCTTAGGAGAAAGATTATATCAGGTTATTGTCAGCTAGCACTTGTTGGCATCTAAAATAGGGTCTGAGTTTGGTAACTCTATATGGCATGGATCCCCAGGTGGTAGTCTGTAAATGATCTTTCCTTCAGTCTCTGCTCCACACTCTGTCTCTGTGTTTCCTCCCATGGGTATTTTGTATCCTTTCTAAGAAGGACCAAAGTATCTACACTTTGGTTTTTCTTCTTCTTGAGCTTCATGTGGTCTGTCAATTATATCTTGGGTATTCTGAGCTTCTGGACTAATATCCACTCATCAGTGAGTGCATACCATGTGTATTCCTCTGTGATTGGGTTACCTCACTCAAAATGATATCTTCTAGTTCTATCCATTTGCCTAAGAATTTCATAAATTCATTGTTTTTTAATAGCTGAGTAGTATTCCATTGTGTAAATGTACCACATTTTCTATATCCACTCCTCTGTTGAGGGACATCTGGGTTCTTTCTAACTTATGGCTATTATAAATAAGGCTGCTATGTACATAGTGGAGCATGTGTCCTTATTACATGTGGGAGCATCTTCTGGGTATATGCCCAGGAGTGGCATAGCTGGGTCCTCTGGTAGTACTATGTCCAATTTTCTGAGGAACAACCAAACTGATTTCCAGAGTGGTTTTACCAGCCAGCAATCCCACCAGCAATAGAGGAGTGTTCCTCTTTCTACACATCCTTGTCAGCCTGCTGTAATCTGAGATTTTGATCTTAGCCATTCTGACTAGTGTGAGGTACAATCTCAGGGTTGTTTTGATTTGCCTTTCCCTGATGACTAAGGATGTTGAACATTTCTTCAGGTTATTCTCAGCCATTCAGTATTCCTCAGTTGAGAATTCTTTGTTTAGCTCTTTACCCCGTTTTTAATAAGGATTTTTTGTTCTCTGAAGTCTACCTTCTTGAGTTCTTTGTATATATTGGATATTAATCCTCCATTGAAGGTAGGATTGGTAAAGATCTTTTTATAATCTGTGGGTTGCTGTTTTGTCCTATTGACAGTGTCCTTGGCCTTATAAAAGCATTGCAATTATATGAGGTCCCATTTGTCAATTATTCTTCTTATAGCATCAGGTATTTGTCAGGAACTTTTCCCCTGTGCCCACGCTCGAGAGTCTTCCCCATTCTTTTCTATTAGTTTCAGTGAATCTCGTTTTATGTGGAGGTCCTTGATCCACTTGTACTTGAGCTTTGTATAAGGGGATAAGAACGGATCAATTGGCATTCTTCTACATGCTAACTGACATTTGAACCAGCACCATTTTTTGAGAATGCTGTCTTTTTTTCCCACTGGATGGTTTTAGCTCCTTTGTCAAAGATAAAGTGACCATAGGTGTGTGGGTTTAATTTTGGGTCTTCAATTCTATTCCAATGATCTACCTGCCTGTCACTGTACCAATACCATGCAGGTTTTTTTTTTTTTAATCACGATTTCTCTGTAGTACAGCTTGAGGTCAGGGATGGTTATTCTGCCAGAAGTTCTTTTATTATTGAGAATAGTTTTCACTATCCTGGGATTTTTGTTATTCCAGATGAATTTGCAAATTGCTCTTTCTAACTCCATGAAGAATTGAGTTGGAATTTTGATGGGGATTGCATTGAATCTGCAGATTGCTTTTGGCAAGATGGACATTTTTACTATATTAACCCTGCCAATCCATAATCATGGAAGATCTTTCCATCTTCTGAGATCTTTGATTTCTTTCTTCAGTGACTTGAAAGTCTTGTCATACAAATCTTTTACTTGTTTAGTTAGAGTCCCACCAAGGTATTTTATATTACTTGTGACTATTATGGAGGGATTTGTTTCTCTAATTTCTTTCTCAGCCTTTTTATCCTTTGAGTAGATAAAGGCCACTGCTTTGTTTGAGTTAATTTTACATCCAGCCACTTTGCTAAAGTTGTTTTTCAGATTTAGAAGTTCTCTGGTGTAATTTTGGGGTCTGTCAAGTATAATATCTTATTATCTTCAAATAATATTTTGACTTCTTGCTTTCCAATTTGTATTCATTTGACTTCTTTTTGTTGTCTAATTGCTCTGGTTAGGGCTTCAAGTACTATATTGAATAGGTATGGAGAAAGTGGGCAGCCTTGTCAAGTCCCTGATTTTAGTGGGATTGCTTCAAGTTTCTTACCATTTAATTTGATGTTGGCTACTGAATTGCTGTATATCACTTTTACTATGTTTGGGCATTGAATTCCTGATCTTTCCATTTTTTTTTTATCATGAAGGTATGTTGGATTTTGTCAAATGCTTTCTCAGCATCTAATGAAACGACCATCTTCTTTTTTTTTTCCTTTTTAAAATTTTTTATTGGATATATACTATATTTACATTTCATTTCCCCTTTTCTGTTTTCTTTGAATTTGTTCATATAATGGATTGCGTTGATGGATTTCCTTATATTGAACCATCCCTGTATCCCTGGGATGAAGCCTACTTGATCATGATGGATAATAATTTTGATGTGCTGTTGGATTCAGTTTGCAAGAATTTTTTGAGAATGTTTTCATTGATATTTATAAGGGAAATTGGTCAGAAATTCTTTTTTGTAGGGTCTTTGTATGGTTTAGGTATCAGAGTAATTGTGGCTTCATAGAATAAATTGGGTAGTGTTCTTTCTGTTTCTATTTTGTGGAGTAGTTTAGAGAATATTGTTAGTAGGTTTTCTTTGAAAGTCTAATAGAGCTATATGCTAAACCTATCTGGTCCTGGGCCTTTCTTGGTTGGGAGACTATTGATGACTGCTTCTATTTCATCAAGGGTTATGGGACTGTTTAGATCGTTTTTTTCTGATGCTGATTTAACTTTGGTACCTGATATCTGTCTATGAAATTGCCCATTTCATCCAGATTTTCCAGTTTTGATGAATACAGTATTTTGTAATAGGATCTGATGATTTTTTGAATTTCCTCACTTTCTGTTTTTATGTCTCCCTTTTAATTCCTGATTTTGTTAATTTGGATACTGTTACTTTGTTCCATGGTTAGTCTGGCTAAGGGTTTACCTATCTTGCTGATTTTCTCAAAGAACCAGCTCTTAGATTGGTTTATTCTTTGTATAGTTATTTTTGTTTCTACTTAGTTCATTTCAGTCTTGAGTTTATTTCCTGCCATCTACTTCTCTTGGGAGTATTTGCTTCTTTTTAGTTCTAGAGCTTTCAGATGTGCTGTCAAGCTGCTAATGTATACTATCTCCAGTTTCTTTGTGGAGGCAGTCAGAGCTATGAGTTTTCCTCTCAGGACTGCTTTCATTGTGTCCCATAGATTTGGGTATGTTATGGCTTCATTTTCATTAAATTCTAAAATGTCTTTACTTTTTTCATTTCCTCCTTGACCCAGTTATCATTGAGTAGAGTGTTGTTCAGCTTCGATGTTTATGTGGGTTTTCTATTGTTTTTGTTGTTATTGAATACTGGCCTTAATCCATGATGATCTGATAGAATGCACAGGATTATTTCAATCTTCTTGTATCTGTTGAAGCCTGTTTTGTGACTGATTATATGGTCAATTTTTGAGAAGGTACAATGAGGTGCTGAGAAGGTATATTCTTTTGCTTTAGGATGGAATGTTCTATAAATATCTGTTAGATCCATTTGGTCTATAATTCCTGTTAGTTTCACTGTGTCTGTTTAGTTTCTGTCTCTTTGGTCTGTCCCTTGATGAGAGGGGGGTGTTGAAGTCTCCCACTATTATTTTGTGAGGTGCAATTTATACTTTGAACTTTAGTAAGGTTTCTTTTATGAATGTGGGTGCCCTTGTATTTGGAGCATAGGTGTTCAGGATTGAGAGTTCTTCTTGGTATATTTTTTCTTTGATGAGTATGAAGTGTCCTTCCTTATCTTTTTTTAAAAATAAAATTAGATTGGAAGTCAATTTTATTTAATATTAGAATGGCTACTCCAGCTTGTTTCTTGGGACCATTTGCTTGGAAAATTTTTTTCCAGCCTTTTACTTTAAGGAGGTGTCTGTCTTTGGCACTGAGGTGGGTTTCTTGTATGCAGCAAAATGTTGGGTCCTGTTTACCTATCCAATCTGTTAGTCTATGTCTTTTTATTGGAGAACGGAGCCCATTGATATTAAGAGCTGTTAAGTAAAAGTGACTGTTGCTTCCTGGTATTATTGTTGTTAAAGATGGATTTATGTATATGTGGCTATCTTCTTATTGCTTTGTTAATGGAAGATTACTCTCTTGCTTTTTCTAGGGTGTATTTTTCCTCCTTGTATTGGAGTTTTTCATTTATTATCCTTTGACGGGCTGGATTTGTGGAAAGATATTGTATATATTTGTTTTTGTCATTGAATATCTTGGTTGCTCCATTTTTGGTAATTGAGAGTTTTGCTGGGTATAGTAGCCTGGGCTGGCATTTGTGTTCTCTTAGGGTCTATATGATATCTGTCAATGATCTTCTAGCTTTCATAGTCTTTGGTGAAAAGTTTGGTGTAATTCTGATAGGTCTGCTTTTATACGTTACTTGACCTTTTTCCCTTATTGCTTTTAAAATTATTTCTTTGTTTAGTGCCTTTGGTATTTTGATTAGTATATGGCAGGAGGAATTTCTTTCTTGTCTAATGTATTCAGAATTCTGTAGGCTTCTTCTATCTTTTTCTTTAGGTTAGGGAAGTTTTCTTCTATAATTTTATTGAAGATATATACTGGCCCTTCAAGTTGGGTGTCTTTGCTCTCTTCTATACCTATTATCCTTAGGTTTGGTCTTCTCATTGTGTCCTGGGTTTCCTGGATGTTTTGGGATAGGAGATTTTTGCATTTTTCATTTTCTTTGACTATTATGTCAATGTTTTCTATGGTATCTTCTGCACCTGAGATTCTCTCTTCTATCTCTTGTATTCTGTTGGTGATCTATGACTCATGTTCTCTTTCCTAGGTTCTCTATCTCCAGAGTTGTCTCTCTTTTTGATGTACTTATTGTTTCAACTTCTAGTTTTTGATCTTGGATGGTGTTTTTCAGTTCATTCACCTGATTGGTTGTATTTTCCGCTAATTCTTTAAGGGATTTTTGTGTTTCTTCTTTAAGGGCTTCTATCTGTTTACTTCTGTTCTGTATTTCTTTAAGGGAGTCATTTATGTCCTTCTAAAAATCTTCTATCAGTATCATGAGATGTAATTTTAAGTCCAACTCTTGCTCTTCCAATTTGTTGTGGTATTCAGGACTTGCTGTGGTGGGAGTGTCCTTTTCTTACAGACTTATATTTTCAGGAGGTCCCATTTATCAATTTTTGATCTTAGAGCCTGAGACATTGGTATTCTGTCAACAGGACAAAATGTCAGCCTACAAATTGGGCAAAGATCTTAACCAATACTACATTGGATAGAGGACTAATATCCAAAATTTAAAAAGAATTGAAGAACTTAGACATTAACTACTGAAATAACCCAATTAAAAAATGGTATACAGATTTAAACACAGAATTCTCTACAGAGGAATTTTGCATGGCCTAGAAGCACTTAAATACATGTTCAAAATCCATAGTCATGAGGGAAATGAAAATCAAAAGAGGCCATCTTGTCTCAGGTCACTGCAGACGGCTGGTAGCTGGGGCCAGGTACATGGACAGAGTCTGAGTCTAACATCAACTACCCCGTCAGACTCTTGCCTGAACCCAGAGCCTGATCAGCTTGGCGGGCTATCTGTATGCCGAACTGCTTGGGCACCAACTCACTCTGGGGTCTGTGCCTGGCTTACAGTGGAGGCTGCCATCTTGCATTGGGGCACCACGGACAGCTAACCAGACAGAGCCCTGTGGACTGAGAGCGTCACCATCTAGGCTCCAGCAGTCCAGCTCGGAAAACTCAGGTCCTGCAGGGAATCCTGCGGTTAGACAGAGCCCTGAGACCCGCCACCATCTTGGAGCTGGTAGTCTGACCAGGTTACCATAGAGAACCAACAGAGGAGCGCAGGTCACCATAAAGATCTAACAGACGAGCCCAGATCAGTGGAAAAAAAGATCTGATTCTTAAGAGCTGGCATATAGGCAGGCAAGGAGGAGATGGCGGGAGGCCAGTTGCATGTCCAGCAGCAAGCCGGGAGGAGACTTGGGTCTGGCCCAGCAGAGCTGAGGAGGTAATTCGGAGCCCAGTAGCAGAAACCTTCTGGTCTCCACCTCGGAAGCCCGGACTCCTTCTGTGACAGCAGCGCCAATGGCCAGGCTCACAGGAGCTTCAAACACCAACCAATAACAACAAGACTCCAGAGATAAACAAATGGCAAAAGGCAAATGTAGGAATGTTACTAACAGAAATCAAGGCAATATGGCAGCATCTGAACCCAATTCTCCAACCACAACAAGTCCTGGAAACCCCAACACACCAGAAAAACAAGATTTGGATTTAAAAGCACTGGTCATGATGCTGCTAGAGGAACAAAAAAAGGCATAAATCTCTTAAAGAAATGCAGGAGAACATGAATAGGTTAGAATCCCTTACAATGGAAACACAAAAATCACTTAAAGAATTCCAGGAGAATATGGGTCAACAGACAGAAGCCAATAAAGAGTAAACAAAAAATCGCTTAAAGAAATGCAGGAGAAATTGAGTCAACAGGCAGAAGTCATAAAAGAGGAAACACAAAAATCTCTTAAAGAATTGCAGGAAAACACAAACAAACAATTGAAGGAACTGAGCAAAACCATACAGGATCTAAATACAGAGGTAGAAACAACTAAGAAATCACAAAGGGAGACAACTGTGGAGATAGAAAACCTTGGGAAGAAATCAGGGGTCATAGATGCAAACACCAATAACAGAATACAAGAGATCGAATAAAGAATCACAGATGCTGAAGATACCATAGAAACCATTGACTCCTCAGTCAAAGAAAATGCAAAATGGAAAAGGCTCATAACCCAAATCATCCAGGAAATCCAGGACACAATGAGAAGACCAAACTTAAGGATTATAGGTATAGATGAGAGTGAAGATCTACAACTTAAAGGGCCAGAAAATATCTTCAACAAAATTATGGAATAAAACTTCCCTAACCTAAAGAGAGAGATGCCCATGAATATACATGAAGCCTATAGAACTCCAAACATAATGGACCAGAATAGAAATAACTACCATCACATAATAATCAAAACCCCAAATGTACTAAACAAAGAAAGAATATTAAAGGCAGTAAGAGAAAAAGGCCAAGTAACATATAAAGGAAGACCTATCAGAATCACACCAGACTTCTCACCAGAGACCATGAAAGCTAGAAGATCCTGGGCGGATCTCAAGCAGATTCTAAGAGAACACAATTGTCAGCCAAGACTTATACCCAGCAAAACTCTCAATCAATGTAGATGGAGAAATCAAAATATTCCATGGCAAGACCAAATTTACACAATATCTTTCCACTAACCCAGCCCTACAAAGGATAATAGGAGGAAAACTCCAATACAAGGAGGGAAAGTACACCCTGGAAAAAGCAAGATAGTAACCTTCTTCAATAAAACTCAAAAGAAGATAACCACTCAAAAACAAAAATAACTTCAAAATGACAGGAAGAAATAATTGCTATTCCTTAATATCTCTTAACATCAATGGGCTCAATTCCCCAATAAAAAAGACATAGACTAACAGACTGGATATGGAAACAGGACCCTACATTTTGCTGCATACAGGAAACACACCTCAGTGTCAAGGACAAACACTACCTTAGAGTAAAAGGCTTGAAGACAATTTTACAAGCAAATGGTCTCAGGAAGTGAGCTGGAATAGCAATTCTAATATCAGATAATATTGACTTGCAACTTAAAGTGATCAAAAGAGAGACAAAAGGTCACTTCTTGCTGGTCAAAGTAAAAATTCACCAAGAAGAACTCACAATTCTGAACATTTATGCTCCAAATGCAAGTGCACCCTTATTCGTAAAAGAAACTTTACTAAAGCTCCAAGCACACATTGAACCTAACACAATAATTGTGGGCGACCTCAATACTTCATTATCCTCAATGGACTGATCAGGAAAGCAGAAACTAAACAGGGACACAGGGAAACTTATTGAAGCTTTGGAACAATTGAATTTAACATATATATATATATATATATATATATATATATATATATGTGTGTGTGTGTGTGTGTGTGTGTGTGTGTGTGTGTGTATGTATATATACACACATATATATGTATATATACATACACACACACACACACACACACACACACACACATATATATATATATATATATATATATATATATATATAAAACATTTCATTCTAAAGCAAAAGACTATACCTTTTTCTCATCGTACCTTTCCAAATTGACCAAATAATTAATTGGTCACAAGACAGACCTCAACAAATATAAGAAGATCAAACTAATCCTATGCCTCCTATCAGATCACCATGGAATAAGAGTGGTCTTCAATAGCAACAAAAACAAAAGACAGTCCACATACACATGGAGGCTGAACAATATTCTACTCAATGATACTTTAGTCAAGGAAGAAATAAAGAAAGAAATCAAAGACATTTTAGAATTTAATAAAAAGGAAGGTACAACCTACCCAAATCTATGGGACACAATGAAAGCAGTGTTAAGAGGAAAACTCATAGCCCTGAGTGCCTCCAAAAAGAAAAAGGAGAGAACATATGATAACACCTTAATGGCATACCTGAAAGCTCTGGAATAAAAAGAAGCTAATTAACCCAGGAGGCAGAGAAGACAGGAAATCATCAAACTCAAGTCTGAAATCAATCGAGTTGAAACAAAGAGAACCATACAAAGAATCAAGAAAAGTAGGAGCTGGTTCTTTGAGAAAATCAACAAGGTAGATAAACCCTTAGCCAGACTAACCAATGGGCACAGAGACAGTATCCAAATTAACAAAATTAGAAATGAAAAGGGAGGTATAACTACAGAAACTGAGGAAATTCAAAAAAATCATCAGATCCTACTACAAAAGCCTATACTCAACACAACTGGAGAATCTGGAGGAAATGCACAATTTCCTAGATAGATACCAAATACCAAAATTAAATCAGGATCAAATAGATCATCTAAGCAGTCCCATAACCCCCAAAGAAAATGAAGGGGTCATTGAAAGACTTCCAACCAAGAAAAGCACAGGACCAGATGGTTTTAGTGCAGTCCCACAACCCCTAGAGAAATAGAAGGGGTTATAGAAAGTCTCCCAACAAAAAAGTATGGAACCAGATGGTTTTAGTGCAGAATGCTATCAGACCTTCAAAAAAGACCTAACACCAATACTTTTCAAACTATTCCACAAAATAGAAACAGAAGGAACACTGCCCAACTCGTTCTATGAAGCCAGTTACATTGATGCGAAAACCACACAAAGATCCAATTAAGAAAGAGAACTACAGGCTAATTTCCCTTATGAATATTGATGCAAAAATACTAAATAAAATACTTGCCAACTGAATCCAAGAGCACATCAAAATGATCATTCACCATGATCAAGTAGGCTTCATCCCAGGGATGCTGGGGTGGTTCAATATACAAAAATCCATCAATGTAATCCACTACATAAACAAACTAAAAGAAAAAAAAACCACATGGTCATCTCATTAGATGCTGAAAAAGCATTTGACAAAATTCAGCATCCTTTCATGCTAAAAGTCCTTGAAAGAACAGAAATTCAAGGCCCATACCTAAATATAGTAAAAGCAATATACAGCAAACCAGTAGCCAATATCAAACTCAATGGAGAGAAACTTGAAGCAATCCCACTAAAATCAGGGACTAGACAAGGCTGCTCTCTCTCTCCATATCTTTTCCATATAGTACTTGAAGTTCTAGTGAGAGCAATTAGACAACATAAGGAAGTCAACGGGATACAAATTGGAAAGGAAGAAGTCAAAATATCACTTTTTGCAGATGATATGATAGTATACTTAAGCGACCCAAAAAACTCCACCAGAGAACTTCTACAGCTGATAAACAACTTCAGCAAAGTGGCTGGTTATAAAATCAACTCAAGCAAATCAGTAGCCTTCTTGTACTCAAAGGACAAGCAGGCTGAGAAAGACATTAGGGAAATAACACCCTTCACAATAGCCACAAACAACATAAAGTATCTTGGCATGACTTTAACCAAACAAGTGATAGATCTGTATGACAGGAACTTCAAGTTCTTGAAGAAAGAAATCGACAAAGAACTCAGGAGATGGAAAAATATTCCATGCTCTCGGATTGGCAGGATCAATATAATAAAAATGGCCATTTGCCAAAAGCAATCTACAGATTCAATGCAATCCCCATCAAAATCCCAACTCAGTTCTTCATAGATCTAGAAAGAGCAATTCTCAAATTCATCTGGAGTAACAAAAAACCCAGGCTGGTTAAAACAAACTATTCTCAACAATAAAAGGACTTCTGGGGGAATCAATATCCCTGACCTCAAGCAGTACTACAGAGCAGTAGTGTTAAAAACTGCATGGTATTGGTACAGTGACAGGCAAGTAGATCAATGGAATAGAATTGAAGTCCCAGAAATGAACCCACAGACCTATGGTCAC
This sequence comes from Apodemus agrarius, assembly GCA_964023405.1. NCBI lineage: Eukaryota > Metazoa > Chordata > Mammalia > Rodentia > Muridae > Apodemus > Apodemus agrarius. Next base: position 73,184,250 of record OZ030010.1, on the reverse strand, counting down.
TTGATCTTTGATAAAGGAGCTACAACCATCCAGTGGAAAAAAAGATAGCCTTTTCAACAAATGGTGCTGGTTCAACTGGAGGTCAACATGCAGAAGAATGTGAATTGACCCACTCTTATCTTCTTGTACCAAGATCAACTCCAAGTGGATCAAGGACCTCCACATAAAACTAGACACACTGAAACTAATAGAAAAGAAACTGGGGAAGACCCTGGAGGACAAGGGCACAGGGGGAAAATTTCTGCACAGAACACCAGTAGCTTATGCTCTAAGATCTAGAATTGACAAATGGGACCTCATAAAATTACAAAGTTTCTGTAAGGCAAAGGACACTGTCAGAAGGACAAAAGGGCAACCAACAAAGTGGGAAAAGATCTTCACCAACCCCACATCCAACAGAGGGCTAATATCCAATACATACAAAGAACTCAAGAAGTTAGACCCCAAAGAACCAAATAACCCTATCAAAAATGGGGTACAGAGCTAAACAAAGAATTTTCACCAGGAGAAATTTGGATGGCTGAGAAGCACATTAAGAGATGTTCAACATCATTATTCATCAGGGAAATGCAAATCAAAACAACCCTGAGATTTCATCTCACACCAGTCAGCATGGCTAAGATTAAAAACTCAAGGGACAACAGGTGCTGGCTAGGATGTTGAGAAAAAGGTACTCTCCTACACTGTTGGTGGGAGTGCAAGATGGTACAACCTCTCTGGAAAACAGTCTGGCGGTTCCTCAGAAAATTGGGCATGACAATTCCAGAGGATTTCCCTGCATACAATAAAGACACATGCTCCACTATGTTCATAGCAGCCTTATGTATAATAGCCAGAAGTTGGAAGGAGCCCAGATGTCCCTTAAAGGAGGAATGGATATAGAAAATATGGTATATTTATACAATGGAATACTACTCTGCACTTAAAAATAATGAATTCATGCAATTTGTAGGCAAATGTTTGGATCTGGAAAATATCATCCTGAGTTAACCCAATCACATAAGAATACACTTGAAATGCAGTCACTGATAAGTGGATATTAATGAGCCCAAAAGCTCTGAATACTCAAGGCACAATTAGCAAATCAAAAGATTCCCAAGAAGACGGAAGGAAAGGACCCTGTTCCTGAAAAGACTGGATCCAGTTTTGTAGGAGAGTATCAGAACAGAGAAATGGGGGGGTGATTGGGGACTGGGCAGAGTGAAGAGGACTCATGGGACATATGGTGAGGGTGGAACTGTGAAAGGGGAAAGCCTTTGGAATGTAAACAAAAATATAGAAAATAAAAAAAAAATATTGCTGGTGAGATGGCTCAGCGATTTAGAGCACTGACTGCTTTTCCCAAGGTCCTGAGTTCAATTCCCAGCAGCTACATTGTAGCTCACAAGCATCTGTAATGGGATCTATGCCCTCTTCTGGTGTGTCTGAAGAGAGCGACATTGTACTCATATAAAATAAAAAAAAATATCAAAAAAAGGACAAAAAACCACACGATCATCTCACTGGATGATGAAAAATCATTTGAAAAAATTCAGCATCCTTTCATGCTAAAAGTCTTGGACTGAACAGGAATTCAAGGCCCATACCTAAACATAGTAAACACAATTTACAGCAGACCCGTAGCCAACATCAAAGTAAATAGAGAGAAACGTGAAGCAATCCTACTAAAATCAGGGACTAGACAATGCCGTCCCCTCTCACCATATCTTTTCAATATAGTACTTGAGGTACTAGGTAGAGCAATTCGAAAAGATAAGGAAGTCAAAGGGATATAAATTGGAAAGGAAGAAGTCAAACTATCACTATTTGCAGATGATATGATAGTATACTTAAGCGACCCAAAAAAGTCCACCAGAGAACTCTTACAGCTGATAAACAACTTCAGCAAAGTGGCTGGTTATAAAATCAACTGAAACAAATCAGTAGCCTTCCTATACTCAAAGGATAAGTAGGCCGAGAAAGAAATTAGGGAAATGACACCCTTCACAATACCAACAAAAAATATAAAGTATCTTGGGGTGACTCTAACCAAATAAGTGAATGATTTGTATGACAAAAACTTCAGGCCTCTGAAGAAGGAAATGGAAGAATACCTCAGAAAATGGAAAAATCTTCCATGCTTGTGGGTTGGCAGGATTAATATAGTTAAAATGGCAATCTTCCCAAAAGCAATATACAGATTCACCACAATCCCCATCAAAATCCCACCTCAGTTCTTCATATAGTTAGAAAGAGCAATTATCAAATTCATCTGGAATAACAAAAAACCCAGGATAGCTAAAACTAATATCAACTGTAAAAGAACTTCTGGGGGAATCAGTATCCCGGACCTCAAGCAATAGTATAAAGCAGTAGTGTTAAAAACTGCATGGTATTGGTTCAGTGACAGGGAGGTGGATCAATGGAATAGGATTGAAGACCCAGAATTGCATCCACACATCTATGGCCAATTGATATTCGACAAAGGAGCTGAAAACATTCTGTGGAAAAAGGCCTGTTCAACAAATGTTACTGGCTCAACTGGAGATCAAAATGTGGAAGAATGAGATTTGATCCACTCTTATCTCCTTGTACTAAGCTCAACTCCATGTGGATCAAGGACCTCCACATAAAACCAGACACACTAAAATTAATAGAAAAGAAACTGGGGAAGGCCCTTGAGGAAATTGGCTCAGGGGAAAAGTTCCTGAACAGAACACCAATAGCTTATGCTCTAAGATCAAGAATAGACAAATGGGACCTCATAAAATTACAAAGTTTCTGTAAGGCAAAGGACACTGTCAGAAGGACAAAATGGCCACCAACAAATTGGGAAAAGGTCTTCACCAACCCTACATCTGACAGAGGGCTAATATCCAATGTATACAAAGAACTTAAGAAGTTCGACCCCAGAAAACCAAATAACCCTATCAAAAAATGGGGTACAGAGCTAAACAAAGACTTTTCACCTGAAGAACTTCGGATGGCTGAGAAACACCTTAAGAAATGTTCAACATCATTAGTCATTAGGGATATGCAAATCAAAACAACCCTAAGATTTCACCTCACACCAGTCAGAATGGCTAAGATTAAAAACTCAGGAAACAGCAGGTGTTGGCGAGGATGTGGAGAAAGAGGAACACTCCTCCACTGCTGGTGGGATTGCAAACTGGTACAACCACTCTCGAAATCAGTCTGGCGGTACATCAGGATACTGGGCATGACACTTCCAGAGGACCCTGTCATACCACTCCTGGGCAGATACCCAGAAGATTCCCCAGCATGCAATAAAGATACATGCTCCATTATGTTCATTACAGCCTTATTTATAATAGCCAGAAACTGGAAAGAACTCAGATGTCCCTCAACTGAGGAATGGATACAAAAAATGTGGTACATATACACAATGGAGTACTATTCAGCCATTAGAAACAATGAATTCATGAAATTCTTAGAGAAATGGATGGAGCTGGAGAACATCATACTAAGTGAGGTAACCCAGTCTCAAAAGAATACCCATGGTATGCAGTCACTGATAAGTGGATATTAGCCTAGAATCTTGGAACACCAAAGACACAATCCACATAGCAAATGATGCCCGAGAAGAAGGAAAGAGTGGACCCTGGCTCTGGAAATGTTCAATGCATCAGTGTAGGGGAACACCAGAACAGGGAAGTGGGAAAGGATGGATGGGGGAACAGGGGGAGGGAAATCGGCCTGTGGGACCTTTGGGGTTCGGGGAACTAGGAAAAGGAAAAGGAAATGTAAATAAATATATCCAATAAAAACTTACAGAAAAAAATGAAAAAAAATAGAAAATCAAAAGAACTCTGAGGTTCCATCTTACAGTTGTCAGAATGGCTAAGATAAAAAAACTGAAGTAAAAGTACATGCTGGTGAGGATGTGAAACAAGGGGCATATGCTTTCATTGTTGATGGGAGTGAAAACTTGCACTTGTGGAAATCAGTTTGGTGGTTCCTCAGAAAACTGGGAATAGCTCTACCTCAATACGTATATATACCACTCTTGGACACATATTCAAAAAATGTCCCACTATACTACAGGGATACTTGCTCAACTATGTTCATAACAACTTTATTTGTAATATCCAGAAACTAGAAACAACCTAGATTTCCCTTAACTGAAGAATGGAAAAAGAAAATATGGTGTGTCTATACAATGGAAAGCTATTTAGCTCCTAAAGACAAAGATATGAATCTTGCAGGCAAATGGATGGAACTTGAGAATATCAACCTGAGTGAGGTAACCCAGACCCCAAAGGACATGCATGCATGGTACTCACTTATAAGAGAATATTAGCCACAAAATACAGAATCTCCATGCTACATTCCATAGACCCAAAGAAGCTAAACAAGAAGGAAGGCCCAAGCAAGGGTGGCTGAATCTCACTCAGAAGGGGGAGTAAAATAGTCATAAGAGGCAGATGAAGCAAGGGGGAGTGAGCTGTTATTAGGGAAGGGAATTGTGTTTCACTATCAGTTGTAGAGAGGGACATGAGAATGGCCAGATGACCATGAGAAACAAGGAAATATGCAACTGACAGGGGTGGGGAGCTGGGGGGAATCATATCAAGAATTGCCAAAGATCTATGGTAGAGGAAGTGCCCAAGAATCAATGAGTATGACTTTATCTGTTACTCATAGCATTGAGAATATGGATCCTGATGAGACCACCTCCTGTAGCCAGGCAGGAACCCACTGAAGCACTAGGGGCACAAACTCACTCATAATACTTTAAATCCAAAATGTTTCTTGTCTATAAAAAATGCAGGGTTGAGTAATGAAACAGAGAGAGAATGACCAAGCAATAACTGGTCCAACTAGTGACCCATCCCATGGGCAACCATAAATCCCTGACTCTATTAATGATATTCTGTTATTCTTTCAGACAGGATTTTAGAAAGGCTGTCCTCTGAGAGGTTCTACCCAGCATCTGACTCAGAGGGATGCAGAGATGCACAGCCAAACAGTAGATGGAGCTTGGGGACTCATGTGGAAAAGTTAAAGTGAAGACTGAGGGCCCCAAAGTGATAGTAACCCCACAGAAAGACCAACAGAATCAACTAGCATGGATCCTTGGGGCTCTAAGAGACTGACCCATCAACTGAAGAGCATATAGGGGCTGGACTGAGGTGACAGACACATGTAGTAGATGTGCAGCTCAGCGTTCATGTGGGTCCTCCAACAAGCAGAGCAGGGACTGTCCCTAAAGCTCTCTGTGGAATCTGTTCTCCAACTTGGTTGCCTTGTCTGGCCTCAGTGGGAGAGGATGCCCCTAACCTTGTATAGACATGAAGTGCCAGAGTTGGGAGATAGGAGGAAGGAGTCTGTGATCAGGGGACTAGGACAGGTTAGGTCAGTGATCGGGATGTAAGATGAATAAATAGATTAATGGTGGAAAAATCATATGATATACACACATGAACACACACTCATATATACATACACAAACACAAACTAAAACACACACACACACACACACACACACACACACACACACACACCACTAACTCACAGCTTTTGATATTTGGATGCTGGTCTTTATTATAGTTCCACAGAAGCAGGGAGGCTGGTTTGAAAGCAGTTTGTTTCCATAAGGCCATTCTGTGAAATCTAGGACTCAGCTGTTCTTCAGAGCAGCTTATGAATCCACTCCACTCCAGGCTGAAGGATAAAGTTGAAAGATGGAAATAAAAAGAAAGGATCATTAATTAGAGAGAATGTCTGATATGTTAAAGACTATAACCAAATACATAGTATTGTAGATTGAGGAGATTGTTTCAAAAGGCTGTCCTTCCCTGTACTCCATAGACCTGTAATTTTGAAGCCTTTGAAGATAGAATTCAGTGGTATTCACATCAACCCCTAAGGTACACCTAAATGGCACTTAGGGAGTAAATTACCAAATGCTAATATAGTTAGCATTCTTCTTAGAGTAACTAAAAGTCACTAAAAGTCACACTGTCTGTGTTATCACCACTGGTTTATGATTGAAACCTTCAAATTTGAAAATACAGCATTAATTTTACAAAACTAATACAAATATTTTTACATGGAAAATTGCTATTTAGTCTTTCTACAAGTACATAGGTTTTTCTCTTAGTTAAAATGTCTTAGCATTTTTTCTATTTCTTTCTCTTAAATTTATAGGCATCATATGAATATATATGTTTGTATATATGTATGCATATACGTGCATATAGTTATATATGTCTGTTTACATATTTTCATGCCTTGATAAGCAATAATTTTATAACTTTAATTTCAGAATTATTCTATATTATAATCATAATTATCCATACTTTGACTTTTTGTATGAAAAATATTTTAGCAAATTTTTAAATAGTATTATTTTACTTTGACTCTTCCAACATATCCAAACTTGAGCCTAGATAAAAGTTGACGATGACAGGGAAGATGAGACAGATAAATAATGAATGATAATGAAAAGGAAAGATTTGATGCCTAACTGTATCTTGGGTCTTGCATTTAGCATGACAGAGAGCTTCAGCTCTACCATAGTAAGAACAGACAATGAACAAGGTACAGCAGAGGTAACAGGTTTGTGACGTTTGTCCCAAATATGTAACTGGGTAGCACTTCATCCAAAGATTAGAGAAACCTAGAAAGAGATGACAAAATATATATCAGGAATGCCTTCCAGAGTGATTTGTATATTTATGTCTCCCAAATCCCTCAGGCTATTTAGAAAAGAGGAATGGAAGAAACAATCTCTTAGATGAGAAAAGTAGAAATTAGAAATCGAGGGAAGCTCCTGATCTACAGGGAGCCCCCGTGGTTAGACAGAGCCCCGCAGTCTGCCACCATCTGGGAGAGAGCAGCTTAACCAGACAGAGCCCCGAGGACTGAGATCACCACTGTCTAGGCTCCAGCAGTCCAGCCAGGGAAGCTCTGGACGTGCAGGGAATCCCGTGGTTAGACTAAGCCCCATGACCATCCACCATCTTGGAGCTGGTAGCTCAACCAGTAGACAACATCAAATTAAATCGAGAGAAACTTGAAGCAATCCTACTAAAATCAGGGACTAGGCAAGGCTGCCCCCTCTCTCCATATTTTTTCAATATAGTGTTTGAAGTTCTAGCTAGAGCAATTAGAAAACATAAGGAGGTCAAAGGGATACAAATTGGAAAGGAAGAAGTCAAATTATCACTATTTGCAGATGATATGATAGTATACTTAAGCGACCTAAAAAACTCCACCAGAGAACTCCTACAACTGATACACAACTTCAGCAAAGTGGCTGGTTATTAAATCAACTCAAGCAAATCAGTAGCCTTCCTATACTCAAAGGATAAGCAGGCTGAGAAAGAAATTAGGGAAATGACACCCTTCACAATAACCACAAATAATATAACGTATCTTGGGGTGAATCTAACCAAACAAGTGAAAGATCTGTATGACAAGAACTTCAGGTCTCTGAAGAAAGAAATGGAAGAAGACCTCAGAAAATGGGAAAATCTTCCATGCTCGTGGATTGGCAGGATTAATATAGTAAAAATGGCCATCTTACCAAAAGCAATCTATAGATTCAATGCAATCCCCATCAAAATCTCAACTCAGTGATTCACAGAGTTAGAAAGAGCAATTATCAAATTCATCTGGAATAACCAAAAAACCCAGGATAGCTAAGACTATTCTCTACAGTAAAAGAACTTCTGGGGGAATCATTATTCCCGACCTCAAGCAGTACTACAGAGCAATAGTATTAAAAACTGCATGGTATTTGTACAGTGACAGACACATAGATCAGTGGAATAGGATTGAAGACCCAGAAATGAACCCACACACCTATGGTTACCTGATCTTTGACAAAGGAGCTGAAACAATCCAGTGGAAAAAAGGTAGCCTTTTCAACAAATGGTGCTGGCTCAACTGGAGGTCAGCTTGCAGAAGAATGAGAATTGACCCACTCTTATCTCCTTGTACTAAGATCAACTCCAAGTTGACCAAGGATCTCCACATAAAACAAGACACACTGAAACTAATAGAAAAGAAACTGGGGAAGACCCTTGAGGACATGGGCACAGGGGGAACGTTCCTGAACAGGACACCAATAGCTTATGCTCTAAGATCAAGAATTGACAAATGGGACCTTATAAAATTACAAAGTTTCTGTAAGGCAAAGGACATTGTCAAGCAGACAAAAGGGCAACTAACAAATTGGGAAAGCATCTTCAGCCTACATCTGACAGAGGGCTAATATCCAGTACATACAAAGAACTCAAGAAGTTAGATTCCAGAGAGCCAAACAACCCTATTAAAAAACGGGATACAGAGCTAAACAAAGAATTTTCACCTGAAGAAATTCAGATGGCTGAGAAGCATCTTAAGAAATGTTCAACATCATTAGTCATTAGGGAAATGCAAATCAAAACAGCCTGAGATTTCACCTCACACCAGTCAGAATGGCTAAGATTAAAAACTCAGGGGCCGGGCGTGGTGGCGCACGCCTGTAATCCCAGCACTTGGGAGGCAGAGGCAGGCGGATTTCTGAGTTTGAGGCCAGCCTGGTCTACAGAGTGAGTTCCAGGCCAGCCAGGACTACACAGAGAAACCCTGTCTCGAAAAACAAAACAAAACAAAAAAACAAAATAACAACAACAACAAAAAACCTCAGGAGACAGCAGGTGTTGATGAGGATGAGGAGAAAGAGGAACACTCTTCCACTGCTGGTGGGATTGAAAGCTGGTACAACCACTCTGGAGATCAGTCTGGTGGTTCCTCAGAAAATTAGGCACAACACTTCTGCAGGACCCTGCTATACCACTCTTGGGCATATACCCAGAGGATTCCCCAGCATGCAATAAGGACACATGCTCCACTATGTTCATAGCAGCCCTCTTTTTAATAGCCAGAAGCTGGAAAGAACTCAGATGTCCCTCAACAGAGGAATGGATACAAAAAATGTTATATATACACAATGGAGTACTATTCAGCCATTAGAAACAATGAATTCATGAACTTCTTAGACAAATGGATGGAGCTGGAGAACATCTTCTTAAGTGAGGTAACCCAATCTCAAAAGAACACTCATGGTATGTACTCACTGATAAGTGGATATTAGCCTAGAAAACTGGAATATCTAAGAGACAATCCACATATCAAATGATGTCCAAGAAGAAGGATGGAAGGGCCCCTGACTCTGGAAAGGCTTAATGCAGCAGTGTAGGGAAATACCAGAATAGGGAAGAGGGAAGGGGTGAATGGGGGGACAGGGGGAGGGAAGAGGGCTTACGGGACTTGCAGGGAGGGGGGAGCCTGGAAAGGGGTAAATCATGAAATGTAAATTAATATATTGAATAAAACATTGGCCATGGTTACTGTATTAAGTGGAAAATTAAAATATCATTTGACATTAAAAAAAAAGAAATTAGAAATCAATGTATTTTTTCCCCAAAAGAGGGCATTAACCCGAAAAGGAAGGTTAGAAACCAAAGGAGATTTTTATCACTTCTGAAAAGTTACCTTTGGTTTTCATTGCCAGTAATTTTAAAAATTAAAACCTTTGCTTCAACTTGCTTAGTATAACTTTTGTGTATTCCTGAATCTCAGTGTCCTTTTTATCTGTTGAATGCATTTTGATTAATTGAGACTTACTGCATTAAGCAACTTCCCAGAAAATGTCTTTATGCTTCTTTTAAATGTTCCCATGAAGTTAATCATTATTTAAATAAAATTGGTTTCCAAAAGTGTTGCATTACCTATTTCTGTAATGACTATAAGTAAGTAAAATGTTTGCTCTAAGTCACAAACCACCTTTCCCTACTCTAGTCAAAATAAGTATTTATTTCTTGAAATTTAAACATTTGTTTGGCAACTTAGTTAAGCTGTTTTGATGGATTTTCATCTTCCTTGCCTCCATGTTCCAAATTATTGTTAAGTATTGAATAATGTCAAATAAAAATAAAAGAAAATCATTGCCTAGATAATACACAAAGATATGTACACACACACACACACACACACACACACACACACATTCAGAATTTTAAGCTGTCTCACTTCAAATTTCAACTTGTTCTAAGTATTAAATATTACTAAACATACCAAAGGAGCGTGTCTTCGTTTTGGAGCTGGTTTAGGTGATGCCTTGCATTGACAGACACGTGTGGGCTTAGGTGATTTTTTAAAAGGCTCACAAGGAGGAAGGGGTAGTCTGTCTCTTGATGAAGGGATTCTACCAGTCATACGCCTTTTCCCCTTTTCACTGAAAGTAGTCTTTTTGGATAATGTTCTGTATCCTCTCCTCGTTCCTGCCATTCCCCTCTTTGAGTCCGTGGATGAGGCATCTGATTCATCAGTGGTCTTTATAGCTCTAAACTCTGATGAGTCTTCAGATTCAGTATCTGAGCGCCTTGAAATTTTCCTTCTGCCTGCCTTGGAAGATGTATCAGATGTTGAATCAGTGTAACTCCCTACTTCTTTTATTATCTTTTTCTTTTCTTTCTTTACTCTCAAATCAGACTCACTTCCAGAAGATGTTACATTCTTCTTTGTATCTTTCTTTTCTCCTTTCTTTGTAATTTTCTTATCCTTCTTCCCACCCTTTTTACCTGTTGAGTCCCCTTCAGATTCAGAATCAGCATCAGTGGACTCTGTATCCTTAATAGGCTTCCTCCTTCTCCCTTTATTTTCCTTCTTTTCATCTTTCTTGCCCTTCTTTGATGCTGCATCTGATTCAGAATCAGTAGAGACTACACTCCTGACATTTTTCTTTGGTTGTTTCTTTACTTTCTTTGCACCTTTTGAATCTATAGACTCACTACCAGAAGATTCTGTATACTTTTTGCTTGGACTCTTCTTTTCTTTATCTTTCTTTGAAACCCTGGAATCCACAGATTCTCCACCAGTAGAGTCTGAGTCCCTCTTTTTCTTGCTTTCCTTTTTTTTATCTTTGTTTGTTCTTTTCTTTCCATCCTTGGAGTCACCAGATTCAGCATCAGATTCTGTATCCTTCTTTTTCCTGGGTTCTTTCTTGTCTTTCTTCTTTGTATCTTTCTTTGCATCTTTTGAGTCTCCAGAATCAATATCTGAGTCCCTTTCCTTCCTTCCACCCTTCTTTGAAGGCTTCTTTGCATTGTTCTGTGAGCAATTTGTTGACCATTCATCAATATCTGTGAATTCAGATTTGAGTTCATTTAGATGCAATATTAAATTCATATTTGAGCTGTGTATACACTCTGATATCTTATCAGAAAATTCCTCAACATTCTTCTCAGAGTCTGTGTTGGGATTGTTCTTGCAACATGTGGCTGCATTCTCCTTCCAAATAAAATTCATTGAATATTTGTTGTCATTTCTCAAACTCCTTTTCAAGGTTTTCTTAGATTTGTTGGATTCTAGAGTTGTTTCTGATGTAGAATTTAACTTTTTAGGCAATTTACTTTTATGTGGTGATTTTGGTGGATTTTTTTCTGTATTGTCTAGTATTTCAGGTTTACCATTGATTATTGTTCTCATGGATTCCAGATTTATTACACATGAGCTTATTTTTCCCTTGAGTTTTTTCTTCAAAGTTTTTCTTCTTTTATCATCTTTGGGTTTTCTAGTTTCTGCCATTATATAATGGTTTTGAGGATTGTAAAGATATTTGAGAGGAGCCTGACTAATATAAGCTAGAGAAAAGGATGACTTTAAGAAAACTTCTCTTACAGACTGATTTATCCGTTCATGCGTTGGTTTCTGACCTTCCTCAATTTTCCTTTTCTCTTGCCTCTGAAAAGATTGGGGAGAATATAGGAATATGTAAATGATCAACATTTTCATTTGCAGCATAAAATAAAAACCAGTCATCGATTAAAAATAAATACTTTTTAATTTCAAAATTGTGTGTGTATTTAACATTTCTAATGTTCCTGTGTGTATGTGTAACAACAATTAATGAAGAAAGAGTCAATGAATTTGAAAGAGAGCAAGGAGGGGTATATAGGAAGTTTTGGAGGGAGGAAATGGAAGGGGAGGTGATGCAATTTTTTAAAAAAAGTTTTATGCTTTGGTTAAAAATGTTGATAGGACTGGTGAGATAGCTCAGCATATGTGATGGTTTGTATAAGATTGGTCCAGGAAGTGAACCTATTAGGAGGTGTGGCCTTGTTGGAGTAGGTGTGTCACTGTGGGTGTGGGCTTAAGACCCTCCCCCTGGCTTCCTGGAAGTCAGTCTTCCACTAGCAGCCTTCAGTTGAAGAGAGAGAACTCTCAGCTCCTCCTGCACCATACCTGCCTGGATGCTGCCATGTTTCTGCCTTGATGACAATGGGCTGAACCTCTGAGCCTGTAAGCCAACCCCAATTAAATGTTGTCTTTTATAAAACTTGCATTGGTCATGGTGTCTGTTCACAGCAGTAAAACCCTAACTAAGACAGAAGTTGGTACCAGGGACTGGGGTATTGCTGTGATAGGCCTGATCATGCTTTTGTTTGGAAGAATGTGGATTTTGGGACTTTGGATTTGGAAAGTCACAAAATTCTTTAAGTGGGGCTTAATTGGGCCAGACTAGTAGGAATATGGAAGACAGTGGTGCTGAGGGTCATTTGAACTGTGTGGGCCTGACGGCCCAAGAGGTTTCAGTGGAGAAGAACTTTAATATGTGGCTGAGAGACTGTTTTTGTGATGTTTTGGTAAAGAACATGGCTGCTTTTTGCCATTGTCTGAAGAGACTGCCTAGGACTAAGGTAAAGAGATTTATATTAATTGCATCTGCAAAGGAAGTCTCAAAAAAGCCCAACAAAGACTTTGTTCTCTGGTTAAGTCTGATAAAGAGAATTTTGAACCAACATAGCAAGCTGAGAAAGGAAAAGTACAAAATATATAGTTTGAGTATTAAAGGGACTCCAGGAAGTGAAATGGGGCTGAATTCAAGGATATTAAACTGAATTAAAGGAGTGGTGACCTTGGGGGCAAGATTCACCCAGTTAACTTTAGGTCCAGGCATGGTAGTACAAGCCTTTAATCCCAGGAGTCTAAGATAAGCAGATCTCTGAGTTCAAGGCCAGCCTCAAATGGAGCAAATTCTAGGTGAAGAAAAACTTAAATCCAGGCTTGGTGGACCACACCTTTAATCCCAGTGCTTAGAAGACAGGAATGCAGATCTCTTGAGTTCAAAGTCAGTCTATGTAGCAAGATTCAGGACAGCCAACTTAGGTAGTGAAGAAGCTGGGAAAAAGGAAGCCAGTGATAATGTAATAGCATAAGGGGGTCAATATTCCAGCTCCTGCAAGCAGCAGAACTCAGCAGCTTTGGCCACGTGCCTCTGGCTTTATATTCAAAAGAGAGAGACTACTGGGACAATTGATGCTGGTTAGCTGGAGCTAAGAAATTAGTGGTGATTAAGAAAAGACCAGCATCACTGAGGTGAAATCCTCTGGGAAGTGTTTTCTGAGAGCACAAAGAAGCTATGTTCCAGAGATAGCCAAGGTTGTATCTCATGCTGCAGCTGTACTTGGTAACGTGTAAGAATCATCCAGGTGGTACTGGTTTTGAAGGCATGAAGGCATCATGAAGAACAGCTGAGGCTTGGTACTATGAGAGGCCATGGAAGGCCATTGGTGAAAGTGTACCCTCAGTTGTAATTGACAGCCCAGGACTGAAGGGGTCATGCAAAGGAATGAGGCTTGGTACCGTGAAGAGAGCCTATGTGAGGCTTTGGTGAAATATAGTTGCATTGGAAGATTCTAGCATATTAGAGATGCCAGTACCATGGGATGACCACCAAGAACAGCAGTGGCAGTAGAGTGGATCAATCTGAACTTAGAGTGCTACAGAGGGCAGAGCTGGAGAAGTGACACCAGCTCTTTGGAGATGTACAGAAGATCATGTGTGGATCTCAGACACTGGAACAAGAAGCTGTGAAGCTGAAATTGACTTGGGGACCCCAAGATATTAAAGATGCCAGAGCCACAGGATACCTGCCAAGGAAAGCACCTAACAGGGAGTGGAACAAGCCTAGGAGAAAGAACCTTGTTGAAGTCAACAAAGATGAAAAAGGAGTTGGATATCTGAAGACTGCATTACCATCAGACATGGAGATGCAGAGTTTGGACTTTTCCCAGCTGTTTTCCTGTCTTGCTTGGGGGATTACAGTTAAGTGATTGGATGAATCTCAAAAGAGACCTTGAACTTTGGACTTTTTTTTTTTTTTTTTTTTTTTTGGTTTTTCGAGACAGGGTTTCTCTGTGTAGCTCTGGCTGTCCTGGAACTCACTTGGTAGACCAGGCTGGCCTCGAACTCAGAAATCTGCCTGCCTCCGCCTCCCAAGTGCTGGGATTAAAGGCGTGCGCCACCACCGCCCGGCTGAACTTTGGACTTTTAACACTGTTGAGACTGCTATAGTCTACAGGGACTTTTGAAGTTGGACTAAATGTATTTTGCATTATGCTATGTTTAAGTATGGCCCCCATAGACTCATGTTTGAACAAGCCTATGGGGGCCAGGGAGTGGAATGTGATGGTTTGTATAAGATTGGCCCAGGAAGTGAACCTATTAGGATGTGTGGCCTTGTTGGAGTAGGTGTGTCGCTGTGGGTGTGGACTTAAGACCCTCCCCCTGGCTGCCTGGAAGTCAGTCTTCTATTAGCAGCCTTCAGATGAAGAGGTAGAACTCTCAGCTTCTCCTGCACCAAGCCTGCCTGGATGCTGCCATGTTTCTGCCTTGATGACAATGGACTGAACCTCTGAGCCTGTAAGCCAGCCCCAATTAAATGTTGTCTTTTATAAAACTTGCATTGGTCATGGTGTCTGTTCACGGCAATAAAACCCTAACTAAGACAGAGTCATAAATTTTAAGTTCTACTTCTGCATGGTAAAACTCAAATTCTGTATGTCTTGTTTATGTTTATATATGCTGCCATTAGCATACATTAACTACAAAAATGATTGTTCTATACTTACAGGAACTATAACTTCTAATTCTGAAGGTCCTGATTTCTTCTTTATATCTGGCATAGGTGTTTTGGGAAATGTCAAAGCAAAATGTCCTTGATTCCATTTTTCCCTACTTTGACTGACTGAGATGAGAAAATAACAACAATTTAGAGTTAATACCCAGACTCTTACATAGAAAAATATTGTAAAGCAAGAAGTATACTAATTAAGTAAGGGTAAGTTGAAATAAAATATAGCTGTTATCCTTGTAGTTTGTCTGATTAGGAATTAGGGAACCTAAAAACCATTTTTCCAAGTTAGTATTGGCTTAACATTCAACTTTTGTTTTCATATAAAAACAATTTTTACAAATAATTGCTTAAATAATGATATTAAACTACTGTAATAAAACAATAGGAATAAAACATAGACATACTTCCACTGTTTCTTTTCAAATGCCTACATTATCTTCATTTTCTTGATTTTTAATGCCATTTTGGTTAGGTGGGAGATCATATGGTTAATACTTTTATGGTTTCTTTAAGAAATAGCATGACACTGAGTATAAAGTAACCAGTGAAAATGTTAATTTTCAATGATGTCCTAGACCGTTTACCCCTCTGAATTTATTGTCAGCACCAGCCACAGAAATAGAGCCATATGTACAAATTCTGTCTTCCATTCTATAAACTCTATAAGACATATAAATATATATTTGAGGTTATTCAGAAAAATAAGGAATACCAACTATCTGGAAACTTTGACAAATGAGGAATTAGGAACAACATTTCAGATAGTTTTCCTAGACGGAAAGAAGCTAATAAGAAATGTGATCGCCTTTTGCATATATTTGAAGAGCTGCTATATATTAAGGTAGTTATAGCAATAATTATAGCATAGCTGGTACTATTACTAGTGAATGCTTTTCTATGCTGGATTATGTTCTATACCTTCATAATTTTCAACTCAAACCTTGAAACTTCTTTTTGAATTAGATGATGCCATTGCATATCCTACAAACTGGTAAAAATTACACACTGCCACACGATACATTTCTTATTCTAAATCACAAACCTAGTAAACAGCTGAGTTAAGATTCATATACAATTTGACTTCAGAATCAAGCACTTAACTGAAGTGTTATAACATGCCTTATAAGTTTGGTGAGGGTAGAGTTGGAACTAATAGAAATAATATATGCCATTGTAGGAAGATTTTAGTTTAACATGTTTACCCCTGTAAATTTGCAGTTTCTCAACAAATTGATTATTTGCTAACTACTCTCATTGCTTTAATTTTTCTTGCCCTTTTCACTTTAAGTTTTTTAATTGTGAACTTTGAGCATAAGGGGAGCTTATGAGAGTAAGCATGATTTCTATATGAGAAGGAAGAATAAACTAAATGAATTTCATATTTGAATTAATATATACTTCCAAGTCAGAAATGTTTTTGCACATACATCAATATACCTACGTGTGTGTGTGTGTGTGTGTGTGTGTGTGTGTGCATGTATACAAGCAAGTGTCGAAACTGCAACAAATTCAGGACAGGTTTTTATCTTACAACATTTAGTAAGAGGAGCTAGTTATTTGTTGATTCAGTGTTCAGAAATGTAAAACAAACAAATTTCAAAGAACAAATTCTTACTGAAAATGTAATCATCATATGTTGTGGTATTTATTTCTTTTCTGTAAAAGATAAAGAAAACATTTAGACTGAATTTGTGCTATGGGTAATCATTATTATGCATTATTCTTTCAGTACCAACAGTTTGATATGTTTAATGTATTCTCTTATTGTGTAATTCTTCAATTTAAAATAAAAATAAACCCATATAACAATATATAAGTAATTTTGAATCCAAACTATTTATATTTTCTAAATACCCAGAAAAGGCCGAATACCCATAAAAGGTTAAGTCTATAGACATAATAATAAATGCTATCTTTAAAGCTTTAAAGATACTCATAGACTATTGCAGAAGAGAAAGCAGAAATATTGTAAGAACCAGAGGACCCAGGAGTCTGCTGTGATATAGTGTCTTCTATAAATGACAGGAAAGGTACACTCATTAAGTCTCAGCAAAATGGCTGCCCAAAGGAGATATGAACCTTGACAATACCAGTTGTTATGCTAACATAGATGAGGAAAATCTCATGGGGTCTTACCCCTATATGATTAGATACAGACAATTAATGATTGCTGAGAAAGTGAGAATTAGTTTTCCCCAGGCATAAGCCCCTAAATTGTATAGCCCTAAAACATATATATAACATTTATATGTATAATATATATAAATATATATATATATAAAATGCTGCATAGATGTAGCAGATTATATTTATATATTTATTCATATATCATATGTAACAATAATAATTACAGAAAAGGAGGCCAAAATATTGAAAGGGAATAGGCAGCATGGAGAGAGTTGGAAGGTGTTGGAAGGAGGAGGTAGAATGTTTCTATTTTTGTGATAAAATTCCATGACCAAAAGCAATGTGAGGAGAAAAACATTATTTTGTCTTACAATTTATAGTCCATCATCTAGGAAAGTCAGAATAGAAAGTCAAGGCAGGATCTTGGACACAGAAACTGAGGTCATGGAAGAGTGCTGCTTACTGGTTTCATAATACTCAGAATGGTTTGCTCAATATGCTTTCTCAGATATCCCAAGGTCAGGAGTGTAATTGAACCTTCCCATAATCCCATAATTATGTGACTATTCACATAATCACCATACTTTCTGAACTGATGGTCTTACTTCCCAAATGGCTAAATTGTGTCAAGTTGATTATAAGGCTAGCCAGCACAGGGGGGAAATAACCTGGTATACATATTTGAAAATATTAAAAATAAAATATAAAGTATATATAATTCAGAGGCTTTCAACAAGAAGCAAATATCAGAACTAATTAGGAATATTTAAAAAAACATAACTTATTCTAATTTATTACTCACAATCCCTCAATTTTGTTGATCAAGTCTCCATTTAAGAACTTAGATATTGCCCCTTCCATTCCTTCTGCCCCTTCTGCCTCCTGTCCTTTCTACGAGGGCAGACCAGTGAAGAGACCATCTCCTGATACATCCTAGAGAACCTGCTGCACTCAGGGCAGTGGGTCCCTTTACAGGAGTGCAGAGAGGCCTGGGAGCATAGGTAAGACCACCCCTGCTGAATAGAGGAACCGTTACAGAACCCTCAGGTGGGAGTCTTCTGGTTTCTGTTTCCAGCAGGGGACCATCCTCTGCCACAGTATGCCATATCCAAGTGGCAAAGGGACATAGATAACCTTCCAGGACTGTGGAGAGGCCTGAGAGCACAGAGCTGATACTTGGCCCCAGAGTTACATAAACAAACAGCACCGTAGGAGAGCTGGTCTCCCAGGAGTGCCTACATATCTGTGTTCACAGAGAGAACGGGAATCTCAGGAGTATGGATATATAGGCTTGCAGGACAGATAAGCCACAGTCAGAGACAGCAAGACCAACTAACACCAGAGATCATCAGAGGGCAAAAGGCAAATGCGAGAACATTACCAACAGAAATCAAGGCAACATGGCATCATCTAAAAACAGTTCTCTCACAACAGCAAGTCCTGGATACCCCAACACACTGGAAAAGCAAGAAATGGATTTAAATTCACATCTCATGATGCTGATAGAAGACTTCAAGAAGGACATAAATAATCCCCTTAAAGAAATACAGGAGAACATGAGTCAACAGGCAGAAGCCCTTAAAGAGGAAACACAAAAATTCCTTAAAGAATTGCAGGAAAAGACAAACAAGTGAGAGAATAGAACAAAACCATCCAGGATCTAAAAATGGAAGTAGAAACAATGAAGAAATCACAAAGGGAGACAACTCTGGAGATAGAAAACCTTAGAAAGAAATCAGGAGTCATAGAATATAAGAAATAGAAGAAAGAATCTCAGGAGCTGAAGATACCACAGAACACACTGACTTAACAGTCAAAGAATGCTGCTAGCAGACTTAGAGCCGGCCGCCATCTTCCCTAGGGTTACTGCGGACTGCTTGCCAGCTACTGGGTTCAGGTGCGTGGACAGAGACTTGGCTTAGCAATGAATGCCCGGTCAGGCCCTTGCTGGCCCCCAGAGCCAGGGGAGGTCAGCAGGAGCTCTGTGCACCTGCAGCTCAGAGGCTCTCCCTGAACCCTGGGGACCGGCTAGCTGGCTTGCAGCTGGCCGCCATCTTCCCTCGGGTCGCTGCGGACTGCCGGCCAGTGACTGGGTCCAGGTGCTTGGACAGAGACTTAGCCTGGCAAAGAATGCCTGGTCAGGCTCTTGCTTGCGCCCAGAGCCAAAGGAGGTTGGAGATAGGTCTGTGCACCAACAGCTTGGCAGTGCACACAGAGCCAGATCAGCTTGGCAAGCGGTCTCTGCGCCAACCCAAGGGGGCACCAACCTGCTAGTGGGTCAGTGCCTGGAGTACAGCCAGAGGCTGACATCTTGCCTCAGGACACCACAGACAGCTAACATGACAGAGCCCTGTGGACTGAGAATACTACCATCTAGGTTCTAGCAGCCCAACCAGGGAACCTCCAGTCCTGAAGGGAACCCAGTGGTTAGACAGAACCCTGAGATCTGCCACCATTTTGGAGCTGGTGGCCTGAACAGGTCACCATAGAGAACCAACAGAGGAACCCAGGTCACCATAAAGATCTAACAGACTAGCCCAGATCGGTGGAGGAAAAAAAAATCTGATTCTTAAGAGCTGGCAACTAGGCAGGCCAGGAGGAGACTGTGGGAGGCCAATTGCAGGTCCAGCAGCGAGCCTGGGGAAGACAGATCTGTCACAGCAGAGCTGAGGAGGTAACTGAGAGCCCAGTAACTGAAACCTCCCAGTCTCCACCTCGGGAGCTCAGATGCCCTCTACAACAGCAGTGCCAAACGCCAGGCTCACAGGAGCCTCAAACACCAACCAATATGCATCCAGTTTAGTAAAGAAACCGAGGGGAGAGGGGGAATTATTGGGGAACAGATGGGGGGGGAGAGGAACTATGGGAACTATGGTGGGTGGGAACTGGGAAAGGGGAAAGCCTTTGGAATGTAAACATAGAATATAGAAAATAAAATAAAAAAAAAAGAACAAGACCAACTAACTCCAGAGATAAACAGATGGCAAAAGGCAAACGTAGGAACGTTACAAACAAAAATCAAGGCAATATGGCAGTATCTGAACCCAATTCGCCAACCACAGCAAGTCCTGGATACCCCAGCACACCAGAAAAACAACAGCTGGATATAAAAGCACTGGTCATGATGCTGCTAGAGGAACACAAAAAAGATAAACAAATCCCTTAAAGAAATGCAGGGGAACATCAATAGGGTAGAAGCTCTTACAATGCAAACACAAAAATCAATTAAGAACTCCAGGAGAATATGGGCCAACAGACAGAAACCAATAAAGAGGAAATGAGAAAATCAGTTAAAGAAATGCAGGAGAACTTGAAACAACAGGCAGAAGTCACGAAAGAGGAAACACAAAAATCTCTTAAAGAATTACAAGAAAACACAAACAAACAAATGAAGGAACTGAGCAAAACCATCCAAGATCTGAACACAGAGGTAGAAACAACTAAGAAATCACAAAAGGAGGCAACTTTGAAGATAAAAAACCTTGGGAAGAAATCAGGGGTCGTAGATGAAAACATCAACAAAAGAATACAAGAGATAGAGATAAGAATCTCAGATGCTGAAGATAACATAGTAACCATTGACTCCACAGTCAAAGAAAACACAAAATCCAAAAGGTTTGTAACCCAAAATATCCAGGAAATCCAAGACACAATGAGAAGACCAAACCTAAGGATTATAGGGATAGATGAGAGTGAAGATATACAACTTAAAGGGTCAGCAAATATCTTTAACAAAATTATGGAAGAAAACTTTCCTAACTTAAAGAGAGAGATGCCCATGAATATACAAGAAGACTACAGAACTCCAAACAGACTGGACCAGAACAGAAATACCTCCCGTCACATAATAATTAAAACCCCAATGTACTAAACAAAGAAAGAATATTAAAGGCAGTAAGAGAAAAAGGCCAAGTAACATATAAAGGAAGACCTATCAGAATCACACCAGACTTCTCTCCAGAAACCATGAAAGCTAGAAGATCCTGGGCGGATCTCATGCAGACCCTAAGAGAACACAAGTGCCAGCCAAGACTACTATACCCAGCAAAACTCTCAATCAACATAGATGGAGAAATCAAAATATTCCATGACAGGACCAAATTTACACAATATCTTTCCACTAACCCAGCTCTACAAAGGATAATAGGAGGAAATCTCCCATAGAAGGAGGGAAACTGCACCCAAGAAAAAGCAAGATAGTAACCTACTTCTATCAAACTCAAATGAAGATAATTACTCAAAAACAAAAATAACATCAAAAAAGACAGGAAGAAATAATCACTATTCCTTAATATCTCTTAACATCAATGGACTCAATTCCCCAATAAAAGACATAGACTAACAGACTGGATATGGAAACAGAACCCTACATTTTGCTGCATACAGGAAACACACCTCAGAGTTAAAGACAAACACTACCTTAGAGTAAAAGGCTGGAGGACAATCTTGCAAGCAAATGGTTGCAGGAAGCGAGCTGGAATAGCCATTCTAATATCAGATAAAATTGACTTTCAACCCAAAGTCATCAAAAGAGACACAGAAGGTCACTTCTTGCTAGTCAAAGGAAGAATCCAACAAGAAGAACTCAAAATTCTAAACATCTATGCTCCAAATGCAAGGGTACCCTCATTTGTAAAAGAAACTTTACTAAAGCCCAAAGCACACATTGCACCTAACACAATAATTGTGGGGGACCTCAACACTCCACTATCCTCAATGGACCGATCAGGAAAACAGAAACTAAACAGGGACACAGGGAAACTCATTGAAACATTGGACCAATTGGATTTAACATATATATATATAAAACATTTCATCATAAAGCAAAAGACTATACCTTTTTCTCAGCACCTCTTGGTACCTTCTCCAAAATCGACCATATAATTGGTCACAAGACAGGCCTCAACAAATATAAAAAGATCAAACTAATCCCATGCCTCCTATCAGATCACCATGGAGTAAGAGTGTTCTTCAATAGCATCAAAAACAACAGAAAATCCTCATACACGTGGAGGCTGAACAATATTCTACTCAATGATACCTTAGTGCAGGAAGAAATAAAGAAAGAAATCAAAGACTTTTTAGAATTTAATGAAAATGAAGATACAACATACCAAATCGATGGGACACAATGAAAGCAGTGCTAAGAGGAAAACTCATAGCCCTGAGTGTCTCCAAAAAGAAACAGGAGAGAGCATACACTAGCAACTTAATTGCGCACCTGAAAGCCCTAGAACAAAAAGAAGCTATTTCACCCAGGAGGAGTAGAAGACAGGAAATCATCAAACTCGGGGCTGAAATCAATCAAGTAGAAACAAAGAGAACCATACAAAGAATCAACAAAACCAGGAGCTGGTTCTTTGAGAAAATCAACAAGATAGATAAACCCCTAGCCAGACTTACCAAAGGGCACAGAGACAGTATTCAAATTAACAAAATTAGAAATGAAAGGGGGGATATAACAACAGAAACTGAGGAAATTCAAAAAATCATCAGATCCTACTACAAAAGCCTATACTCAACACACCTGGAGAATCTGGAGGAAATGGACAATTTTCTAGACAGATACCAAATACCAAAATTAAATCAGGATTAAATAGATCATCTAATCAGACCCACAACCCCCAAAGAAATAGAAGGGGTCATAGAAAGTCTTCCAACCAAAAAAGCACAGGACCAGATGGTTTTAGTGCAGAATTCTATCAGACCGTCAAAGAAGTCCTAATACCAATACTCTTCAAACTATTCCACAAAATAGAAACAGAAGGAACACTACCCAACTCATTCTATGAAGCCACAATTACCCTGATACCAAAACCACAGAAAGACCCAACTAAGAAAGAGAACTACAGGCCAATCTCCCTTATGAATATTGTTGCAAAAATACTAAATAAAATACTTGCCAACTGAATCCAAGAACACATCAAAACAATCATTCTCCATGATCAAGTTGGCTTCATCCCAGGGATGCAGGGATGGTTCAATATACTGAAATCCATCAACGAAACCCACTACATAAAAAAACTCAAAGAAAAAAACCACATGGTCATCTCAGTGGATGCTGAAAAAGCATTTGACAAAGTTCAGCATCCTTTCATGGTAAAAGTCTTGGAAAGAACAGGAATTCAAGGCCCATATCTAAACATAGTAAAAGCAATATACAGCAGACCGATAGCCAACATCAAAGTAAATGGAGAGAAACTTGAAGCAATCCCACTGAAATCAGGGACTAGACAAGGCTGACCCTCTCACCATATCTCTTCAATATAGTACTTGAGGTACTAGCTAGAGCAATTCGACAACATAAGAAAGTCAAAGAGATACAAATTGGAAAGTAAGAAATCAAACTATCACTATTCGCAGATGATATGATAGTATACTTAAGTGACCCAAAAAACTCCACCAGAGAACTCCCACAGCTTATAAACAACTTCAGCAAAGTGCCTGGTTATAAAGTCAACTCAAGCAAATCAGTAGCCTTCCTATACTGAAATGATAAGCAGGCCAAGAAAGAAATTAGGGAAAGGACACCCTTCACAATAGCCACAAACAATATAAAGTATCTTGGTGTGACTCTAACCAAACAAGTGAAAGATTTATATGACAAAAACTTCAGGTCTCTGAAGAAGGAAATTGAAGAAGACCTCAGAAAATGGAAAAATCTTCCATGCTTGTGGGTTGGCAGGATTAATTTAGTTAAAATGTCAATCTTGCCAAAACCAATATACAGATTCAACGCAATCCCCATCAAAATTCCAACTCAGTTCTTCACAGGGTTAGAAAGAGCAATTCTCAAATTCATCTGGAATAACAAAAAACCCAGGATAGCTAAAACTATCATCAACAGTAAACGAACTTCTGGGGAAATCAATATCCTGGACCTCCAGCAATACTACAGAGCAGTAGTGTTAAAAACTGCATGGTATTGGTACAGTGACAGGGAAGTAGATCAATGGAATAGGATTGAAGACCCACAATTGAACCCACACATATATGGCCAATTGATATTCGACAGAGGAGCTCAAAACATACAGTGGAAAAAAGATAGCCTTTTCAATAAATGGTGCTGGCTTAACTGGAGGTCAACATGCAGAATGAGAATTGATCCACTCTTATCTCCTTGCACTAAACTCAACTCCAAGTGGATCAAGGACCTCCACATAAAACCAGACACACTGAAACTAATAGAAAAGAAACTGGGGAAGACCCTTGAGGACATTGGCTCAGGGGGAAAATTCCTGAACAGAACACCAATTGCT
This sequence comes from Apodemus agrarius, assembly GCA_964023405.1. Lineage (NCBI taxonomy): Eukaryota > Metazoa > Chordata > Mammalia > Rodentia > Muridae > Apodemus > Apodemus agrarius. The sequence goes on along the minus strand of OZ030010.1, from coordinate 73,159,953 downwards.
TATGCTCTAAGACCAAGAATAGACAAATGGGACCTCATAAAATTACAAAGTTTCTGTAAGGCAAAAGACACTGTCAGAAGGACAAATTGGCAACCAGCAAATTGGGAAAAGATCTTCACCAACCCCACATCTGACAGAGGGCTAATATCCAATGTATACAAGAACTCAAGAAGTTAGACCCCAGAAAACCATATAACCCTATTCAAAAAATGGGGTACAGAGGTAAACAAAGACTTTTCACCTGAAGAAATTCGGATGGCTGAGAAACACCTTAAAAAATGTTCAACATCATTAGTCATTAGAGAAATGCAAATCAAAACAACCCTGAGATTTCACCTCACACCTGTCAGAATGGCTAGGATTAAAAACTGAGAAGACATCAGGTGTTGGCGAGGATGTGGAGAAAGAGGAGCACTCCTCCTCCACTGCTGGTGGGACTGCAAGCTGGTACAACCATTCTGGAAATCAGTCTGGTGGTTCCTCAGAAAACTGGACATGATACTTCCCGAGGATCCAGCCATACCACTCCTGGGAATATACCCAGAAGACTCCCCAGCATGCAATAAGGATACATGCTCCACTATGTTCATAGCAGCCTTATTTATAATAGCCAGAAACTGGAAAGAACCCAGATGTCCCTCAACAGAAGAATGGATACAAAAAATGTGGTATATATACACAATGGAGTACTATTCAGCCATTAGAAACAATGAATTCATGAAATTCTTAGAGAAATGGATGGAGCTGGAGAACATCATACTAAGTGAGGTAACCCAGTCTCAAAAGAATACCCATGGTATGCAGTCACTGATAAGTGGATATTAGCCTAGAATCTTGGGACACCAAAGACACAACTCACATACCAAATGATGTCTGACAAGAAGAAAGGAATGGACACTAATGCTGGAAATAATCAAAGCATCAGTGTAGGGGAATACCAGAACAGGGAAGTGGGAAGGGGTGGATGAGGGAGCACAGAGAGGGAAAAGGGCATGCGGGACCTTAGGGGTGTGGGGAAACAAAAAACGGGAAATGAAATGTAAATATAGAATATATCCAATAAAAAATTTTGGAAAAGAAAACAAAACAAAACAGTCAAAGAATGCAAAATCCAAAAAGCTTATAACCCAAAACATCCAGGAAATCCAGTACACAATGAGAAGAGCAAACATAGGGATTATTGGTATAGAAGAGAACAAAGATTTACAACTTAAAGGGCCAGTAAATATCTTAGAAAAATTATAGAAGAAAGTTTCCCTAACCTAAAGAAAGAGATGCTCTTGAACATACAAGAAGCCTACAGAACTCCAAACAGACTTCACAAGAACAGAAATTCCTCCCATCATATAATAATCAAAACACCAAATGCACTAAACAAAGAAAGAATATTAAAAGCACTAAGGGAAAAAAAGATCAAGTAACATGTAAAGGCAGACCTGTCAGAATTACATCAGATTTCTCACCAGAAACTATGAAAGCTAAAAGATCCTGGGCAGATGTCAAACAAATCCTAAGAGAACATAAATGTCAACCCAGACTACAAAACCCAGCAAAATGCTCAATTACCATGGACAGAGAAAACAACACATTCCGTGACAAAATCAAATTTACATAGTATCTTTCTACAAACCCAGGTCAACAAAGAATAATGTGTGGAAAATCTTAACACAAGGAGGGAAACTGCACCCTAGAAAAAGTAATAAAGCATGTGGGACCTTAGGGGGGTGGGGAAACAAAAAAAGAAATGAAATGTAAATATAGAATATATCCAATAAAAAAAGGAAAAAAAAGCATTCTTCTTTAAACAAACTGAAAATAAGATAGCCACACAAACAGAATTTCACCTTTAACAATGAAAATAACAGGAAGTAGCAATCACTTTTCCTTAATAACTCTCAACATCAATGGCTTCAATTCCCCCAATAAAAAGACATAGACTAACAGACTAGATACATAAACAGGACCCAATATTTTGCTACATACAAGAAACCCCACCTCAGGGAGAAAGAGTCACTTCCTCACAGTCAATTTTTTGTAAGACAATTTTCCAAGCAAACAAGCTGGAGTGGCCATTCTTATATCAAATAAAATAGACTTCAACCAAAAGTTGTCAAAAATGATAAGGAGGGACACTTCATACTGGTCAAAGGAAAAATCTACCAAGATGATCTCTCAATTCTGAACATCTATGCTTCAAATTCAAGGGCACTCACATTCATAAAAGAAACTTTACTAAAGCTCAAAGCACACATTGCACCCCACACAATAATAGTGGGAGAATTCAACACCCCACTGTGAGCAATGGACAAATCACAGAAACAGAAACTAAACAGACACAGTGAAACTAGCAGAAATTATGGACCAAATAGATCTAACAGATATTTAAAGAACATTCCATCCTAAAGCAAAAGAATATATATTCTTCTCAGCACCTCATTGTACCTTCTCCCAAATTGACCATATTATTGGTCACAAAACAGGCCTCAACAGATACAGGAATAATGAAATAATTCCATGCACCCTCTCAGATCACCATGGTGTAAGAGTGGTCTCACGTTCAAACAAAAACAAGGGAAATCACACAAGCACATGGACTGTATGTTGAACAATGCTCTACTCAATGATAACTTGGTCAAGGAAGAAATAAAGAAACTAATGACTTTTTAGAATTTAATGAAAATGAAGACATATCATACCATAATTTATGGGAGTGGCAGAGGAATGCCTTGTCAGGTATCATTGGGAGGAGAGGTCCTATGAAGACTCAATAGATGCCCCAACAAAAAAAATAGAGGGGTGGGTGGAAGTGGGTTGTACAGAGGGGCATCTTCTTGGTGGCAGGGGGAGGGAGGATGAGTTGGGGGTTTTCTGGGAGGGGGAAACAGGGAATGGATATAACATTTGAAATGTAATGAAGAATATATCCAGTAAAAAAAAACCTTAGGTATTAACCTTTATACTATAGCCATTCCTCTGAATAGTTTGAAAATAAAATTATTGTAGATTTATTAGTTAATGTTTTCACATTTTTTCACAAAAAATTGAATGATGAGCTAGTTGTTTGTGGTTAGAACATATCAATTGAATGGAATATCTTGAATATTTGATGAGTTCTATCTCTGGAAATGTAATACTTTAGAAATCAACCATGGTAACTCACTGCTGGTTGTGGTATCCCAAGCTGGTAGGATTTGCTGAAGGAGGCAGAGGCAGAAGCAGAAGGATCACAAGTTCTACATCTTCATCTGAAAGCTGCCAGCAGAATACTGACTTCTAAGCAGCTAGGATGAAAGTATTGTAACCCACATCCACAGTGACACACTTACTCTAACAGGGCCACACCTCCTAATAGTGCTACTCCCTGGCCCAAGAATATACAAACCATCACATTAGTTTTTTCTACTCTTAGAGAAGGATTGTATATGTATATTGATTTTTTTAATTTTTATTTTCTATATTCTATGTTTACATCCCAAAGGCTTTCCCCTTTCCCAGTTCCCCCCCTCCCTATGTTCCATAATTCCTCTCCCCCCAACTATTCCCCAATCATTCCCCCTCCCCCCACGTTTTCTCTACAAAACTGGATCCAATCTTTACAGGCCCAGGGTCCTCTCCTTTCTTCTTGGGCATCATTTGACTTGCTAATTGTGCCTTGAGTATTTAGGGCTTCTGGGCTCATTAATATCCACTTATCAGTGATTGCATTTCATGTGCATTCTTTTGTGATTGGGTTGACTCACTCAGGATGATATTTTCCAGGTCTAACCATTTACCTACAACTTGCATGAATTCATTATTTTTAATTGCTGTGTAGTATTCCATTGTATAAATATACCACATTTTCTGTATCCATTCCTCCTTTGAGGGATATTTGGGCTCCTTCCAATTTCTGGCTATTATAAACAAGGCTGCTATAAACATAGTGTATATATTGATTTTTAATTCCTTCATATAATTTTTTTCTAAAGTCTCTTTTCAAACATTTTTATCAGTAAACCATTTTAAGAACACCAATTCATATATAACTCAGATTCTGCTGTATGATTCATATTAAACATTATGTATTGAGAGAAAATAGCTCACTATAGGCATGCTCCCCCATTAGTCTAACCCCAATAGAGTGGCACGAGGAGGCAGATCTGACCCTGTATCAAATAACCACCACAATTTCAGGCTCAAGGCAGGATTAAGTGACAGACTCTCTTTATCAATTATAAGTATTGGGTCTGAATTTGAGATTTTAGTATCAGGCAGTTGTCATCTTTCCAAATACCAGCTAGCTCTCTACAATGGTCTGATGCATATACACTTCTCTTTCAGTCTTTTAAAAATCTTTTCATTTATTCTTACTGAATTTTATATCACAATTATGCACTCCAATCCCACTCATCTACCTGTCTCTCAATATAACCTCCACCCTAAAGAAAATAAAACAAGCTTCAATAATGATGATGATGATGATGATGATGATGATGATGATAATAATAATAATAATAATAATAACAATAAAATTAATATACCTTGTCATAAAATCTGTAGTGTATCCCAGGGTGTCCACACATCTTTATTTGGAAATATTCATTGCAATGAGTCAATGGTTTGGTTCAAGGCCTCTCGCTTTTGCTATACTATCAATACTGGATCCTCACCTGGACTCCTCTCAGATATCCAGTTTTTGTCCTGTGTCATGAAGATTATTATGAAGCTATGGAACTGTAGGACTGACCTTTTAATGTACTCTAGCAGAAAATAGATGGGGTAGATGGTGGGATAGGTCAACTCAAAGTCCTGGATTTGGGCCTGTAAGATAGCTGAGTTGTTCAGCTGTCTGTTCTTTTCCCCATATCACCAGTGTGAGCTCTCCAGCACTGACCCAGCTAGCTTACCAAATGCTGTAGTCAGTAAGGGGTGGGACCAACTCTACAGCTCTTATGCCCTTTGGGTCAGCTCACCCAAGCCTTTACAACTAGGGTCAGCTCTACTCTGCTGTCTAGGAGAGTGGCAGGGCCAGCAATCTTGAATATGGTGGCCTGGCTAGGACAGCTCAGCAAGTGACTCGGGCAGTAGTTCAGACCAGGGACATCTGCATGATGTTCAGTGTTAACATAGGCCTGGATCATCAACATAGACTTTAATAGGGTCGTAGACCCAGACATGGTCTTTGGCAGAAGAACTGATCCAGATATCCCCATGGCCTCAGGTAGAAGCTCTGGTTACTCATCATGTCTCCTCATACCCATGCCCATCTGTAAGACATCCATGTGGTCTCTACTGCCAGCCAAGACCATGGATATTCATTTGGCCATTGGTGGTAACTGGGACTACAGATACTGACACAGACACTATCTGCAGCAGAACCATGGACACAGACATGGCCCTTGGTGGCAGCCCTGGCCAGGACCTCACTATGGTCTCATATCTGCTTGTTTCTCACTGCTGTTGAGTCTCCAGTTCCACCTTTCCTACAGGGTGCCAACCCCTTGGCTTGCCTTTCTTTCCTATCTCTCCACTGAGTACTCCATCTTTCCATCACACATTCAGCCATCATAGTAGCACCTGTGTTAGGTGTCTTTTTTTATACAATGGGGACTTTCAATTTTGTTGTAGTCCTTGACTAGTTTTCACAGGCACAGATACAGTTAACTTATGAAGCTTCACAGACCAGTGCAGCAGTTTCAAACACAGCCTTCAGATAAGCCCCTTCATGTATAAGATCTAGGTTTGCCAGAGCAAGGACAACCACTGATGGCCCAGTAGGTTAGTATACTGCCAGTACAGCTAACATTGTCTTATATTTCAATCTCATATAGGTATTAGGTTAGGGACTGTGAACCTAGCTTTCAGGACTACCTACAGTTCTAAGTCATAGACATTAATTCTGTACTAGTCCTAGTTACCTTAGGCAACAGACTAGCATCTCTGTATTCAGCCTCCAAAGAAGCCATCCTAGATGAAAATTCAAGTGTTACACAGTACTAGGAAGTGCCCTGAATCTTTAGTCTGTCAGTCAAACACTACAAATCCAGACTTCAGTAGAACCATGACCTCTGCACATTCCAGTGTCAGGTAGTAAAGCTATCAAGGTGGACTAGGCTTCTTAGCTAGCATCCAATCACCCTGTTCAAGGCCAAACGGCATGAACCCATAGTGCATTTTAATAGCAGACATAATCCATAGTCAAGCAGAAGGAAGTATCAATGATCTTATTGGTGAAGGGAGATCATTTGAAATTAGTAATAAAAAAACAGCAACAAAACAACAAAAGAAAAAAGAGTGAAATAGCCAATGATAATCACAGAATATTATCAAGCATAGTAGGGTACTCACCAAAAAGAGCACATAAAGAAGGGGGCAATTGGGGAATAGTTGGGGGGGAGAGGAATTATGGGACGTATGGTGTGTGGGGGGGACTGGGAAATGGGAAAGCCTTTGTAATGTAAACAAAGAATATAGAAAATAAAAATTAAAAAAAAAGAAAGGGGCAAGGACTTATTTAAAGAGATAATGAAAGAAAACATGTCATATCAAGAGATAGAGGCAAACTGATTCCTAGGCTTATAAAACCCCAACAATGTAAATGATATTTAACATAGAGAATTTTGCAAAGACATAGTACAGTCAAATTATCAAATGTTAGACAAGGAAAAATAGAAAGCAGCCAAAATAATCTCAACTCATCTATAGGGTTCTGAGTGGATTTCTGGGTAGAACCAATAATGCATTATTAGGCCTCAGGAAGCAGTAGCAAGAGGCTTATTGAACTTGTTTATATTGAAATTTTATGTATTTACTTACTTTTTTACAATCCAGATGCTGCCTTCCTACCCAACCCCTCTTACAGAGTTTTTCTATCCCCATCCCCTTTACCTCTAAGAGGTCAGCCTCCTTGAGTATCCTATTGAAACTAGACCAGGCAGCCCTCTCCTACATATGTGTCAGGGCTCTGGGACCAGCCTGTGATGCTTTTGGTTGGTGGTTGAGAGTCTGGGAGCATTCAGGGGTCCAAGTTAGTTGACACTTTTGGTCTTTCTATGGGATTGTCATCTCCTTCAAGGCCTTCAGTCCTTCACCTAACTCTTCCATAGGAGTCCCTGACATCCTTCCAATTTTTGGCTGTGAGTATCTGCATCTGTTTCATTTGGGTAGAGCCTCCAAGAGGGTAGCTATGCTAGTCTCTTATCTACAAGCATAACAAAACATCACTAATGGTGTCAGGGATTGTTGCCAGCCCATGGGATATGTCTCAAGTTGGGCCAGTCATGGGTTAGTCATTCTTTCACGTGCTGCTCCCTCTTTGTCCCTGCATTTGTTTTAGACAGGACCAATTCTGGGCCAAAGAGTTATCTATCTGAGTGGGTTGGTTAGTGTACCCACCCCTCAACTGGGGCTCCTGCCTGGCTCCTGGAGGTGTTCTCTTCAGGTTCCATATCCCCACTTTCATGAATTTCTGCTAAGGTCACCCACACTGACTCCTGGAAGCCTCCTTCATGCTAGGTGTCTAGGACATCCTAGATTCCCACACCACCTCCCACCTATTGCACCTGCATATTTTCATTCATTATCCTGGCACTCTGAGCCTCTCTCCTGTCCATCCCCATACCTGATCCTGCCTTCCAATTCCCTTCCCTGCTTCTCCCAACCTGTTTCCTCCCTCTTTCTGCCTCCCATATCTACATTGTTCTTCCTTCTATGTGGAATTCAAATATCCTTACTTGGGCCTTCTTTCTTGTTGACCTTCTTTGGGTCTGTGGGGCATATCACTGATATTCTGTACTTTTTGACTAATATCTACTTATCCATAGGTAAATACCATGCTTGTCCTTTTGGGTCTGGGTTACCTCATTCAGGATGATATTTCCTAGTTCTATCCATTTAACTGTGAAATTCATGATGTCCTTTTTTTTTTTAAATTGATCCACTCTTATCTCCTTGCACTAAGCTCAACTCCAAGTGGATCAAGGACCTCCACATAAAACCAGACACACTGAAACTAATAGAAAAGAAACTGGGGAAGACCCTTGAGGACATTGGCTCAGGGGGAAAGTTCCTGAACAGAATACCAATCGCTTATGGTCTAAGATCAAGAATAGACAAATGGGACCTCATAAAATTACAAAGTTTCTGTAAGGCAAAAGACACTGTCAAAAGGATAAATTGGCAACCAACAAATTGGGAAAAGATCTTCACCAACCCCACATCTGACAGAGGGCTAATATCCAATGTATACAAAGAACTCAAGAAGTTTGACCCCAGAAAACCAAATAACCCTATCCAAAAATGGGGTACAGAGCTAAACAAAGACTTTTCCCCTGAAGAAATTCGGATGGCTGAGAAACACCTTAAAAAATGTTCAACATCATTAGTCATTAGGGAAATGCAAATCAAAACAACCCTGAGATTTCACCTCACACCAGTCAGAATGGCTAAGATTAAAAACTCAGAAGACATCAGGTCATGATTTCCTTTTTAAAATAGTTGAATAGTATTTTATTGTGTAAATGTACCACATTTTCCATATCCATTCTTCAGTTGAGGGACATCTATCTGAATTGCTTCCAGTTTCTGGTTATTATGAATAAAACTGCTGTGAACATAGTGGAGTATGTGTCTTTGGGGTATGGTAGAGCATCTTTTGGGCATATGTCCAGGAGCAGTATAGATGGGTCTTCAGGTAGAACTAATTCCAATTTTCTGAATAACTGCCAGATTTATTTTCAGAGTTGTTTTCTTTTTTTTATTGTATATATTCTATATTTACAATTCATTTCCCTTTTTCTGGTTCCCCACCCCCAAAGGTCCCACATGTCCTTTTCCCTCCCCCTGCTCCCTCATCCACCCCCTCCCACCTTACTGTTCTTGTACTCTCCCACAATGATGTTTTGGTCCATTCTAGCACCAGTGTCCACTCCTTTCTTCTTGTGAGACTTCACTTGATATGTGATTTGTGTCTTTGGTGTTCCAAGCTTCTAGGCTAATATCCACTTATCAGTGACTGTATACCATGGGTATTCTTTTGAGACTGGGTCACCTCACTTAGTATGATGTTCTCCAGCTCCATCCATTTCTCTAAGAATTTCATGAATTCATTGTTTCTAATGGCTGAATAGTACTCCATTGTGTATATATACCACATTTTTTGTATCCATTCCTCTGTTGAGGGACATCTGGGTTCTTTCCAGGTTCTGGCAATTATATATAAGGCTGCTATGAACATAGTGGAGCATGTATCCTTATTGCATGCTGGTGAATCTTCTGGGTCTATTCCCAGGAGTGGTATGGCTGGGTCCTCCGGAAGTATCACGTCCAGTTTTCTGAGGAACCGCCATACTGATTTCCAGAGTGGTTGTACCAGCTTGCATTCCCACCAGCAGTGGAGGAGTGTTCCTCTTTCTCCACATCCTCGCCAACACCTGATGTCTTCTGAGTTTTTAATCTTAGCCATTCTGACTGGTGTGAGGTGAAATCTCAGGGTTGTTTTAATTTGCATTTCCCTAATGACTAGTGATGTTGAACAAATTTTAAGGTGTTTCTCAGCCATCCGAATTTCTTCAGGTGAAAAGTCTCTGTTTAGCTCTGTACCCCATTTTTGGATAGGATTATTTGGTTTTCTGGTGTCTAACCTCATCCTTTCATGCTAAAGGTCTTAGAAAGAACAGGAATTCAAGGCCCATATCTAAACATAGTAAAAGCAATATACAGCAGACCAGTAGCCAACATCAAGGTAAATGGAGAAAAACTTGAAGCAATCCCTCTAAAATCAGGGACTAGACAAGGCTGTCCCCTCTCACCATATCTCTTCAATATAGTACTTGAGGTACTAGCTAGAGCAATTCGACAACAGAGGGAAGTCAAAGGGATACATATCGGAAAGGAAGAAGTCAAACTATCACTATTTGCAGATGATATGAGAGTATACTTAAGTGACCCAAAAACCTCCACCAGAGAACTCCTGAAACTGATAAACAACTTCAGCAAAGTGGCTGGCTATAAAATCAACTCAAGTAAATCAGTAGCCTTCCTATATGTGAAAGATAAGGAGGCTGAGAAAGAAATTAGGGAAATGACACCCTTCACAATAGCCACAAATGATATAAAGTATCTTGGAGTAACGCTAACCAAACATGTGAAAGATTTATACGACAAAAACTTCAGGTCTCTGAAGAGGGAAATTGAAGAAGACATCAAAAAATGGAAAAATCTTCCATGCTCGTGGGTTGGCAGGACTAATATAGTCAAAATGGCAATCTTGCCCAAAGCAATATACAGATTCAATGCAATCCCCATCAAAATCCCAACTCAGTTCTTCATAGAGCTAGAAAGAGAAATTCTCAAATTCATCTGGAATAACAAAAAACCCAGGATAGCTAAAACTATCATCAACAGCAAAAGAACTTCTGGGGGAATCAATATCCCGGACCTCAAGCAATATTACAGAGCGGTGGTATTAAAACCTGCATGGTATTGGTTCAGTGACAGGGAAGCGGATCAATGGAATAGGATTGAAGACCTAGAATTGAACCCACACATCTATGGCCAATTGATCTTCGACAAAGGAGCTGAAAATATCCAGTGGAAAAAAGATAGCCTTTTCAACAGATGGTGCTGGCTCAACTGGAGGTCAACATGCAGAAGAATGAGAATTGATCCACTCTTATCTCCTTGCACTAAACTCAACTCCAAGTGGATCAAGGACCTCCACATAATACCAGACACACTAAAACTAATAGAAAAGAAACTGGGGAAGACCCTTGAAGACATCGGCTCAGAGGAAAAATTCCTGAACAGAACACCAATTGCTTATACTCTAAGAACAAGAATAGACAAATGGGACCTCATAAAACTACAAAGTTTCTGTAAGGCAAAAGACACTGTCAAAAGGATAAATTGGCAACCAACAAATTGGGAAAAAATCTTCACCAACCCCACATCCGACAGAGGGCTAATCTCCAATGTATACAGAGTTGTTTTCATTCTACCAGCAATGGAGGAGGGTTCTCCTTTCTCCACATCCTTGCCAGTATATGCTGTTGCTTGAATTCTTGGTCTTGGCCATTCTGACTCGTCTAATATGGAATCTCATAGTTGTTTTGATTTGTATTTCCCTGATGACTAAGGATGTTAAACATTTCTTTAAGTGCTTCTCAGCCATTCATGATTCCTCTCTTGAGAATTCTGTTTAGCTCAGTATACCGTTTTTTTGTTTGGTTATTTGTTTTTTGTTTTTGTTTGTTTGTTGTTTTGGAGTCTTTCTTTTTGAGTTCGTTATATATTTTGGATATTATAATATATGTTGGATGTAGGCTACCATTTTGTCCTATTGACAGTGTCCTTTATCTTACAGAAGCTTTGCAGATTCATGAGGTCCCATTTATCAATTGTTGATCTTAGAGACTGAATCATTGGTGTTTTGTTCAGGAAAATTTCTCCTGTTCCAACATGTTCAAGGCTGTTTTCCATCTTTTCATCTATTAGTTTCAGTGTATTTCGTTTTATGTTGAGGTCCTTGATCCACTTGGGTATGAACTTTGTGCAGGATGACAAATACAGATGTATTTACATTCTTCTAATGCAGATGTTCAGTTAGACCAGCACCATTTGTTGATGAGGCTCTCATTTTTTCGAACGTATGGTTTTGGCTTTGTCAAAAATAAAGTGTCCATAGATATGTGGGTTTATCTGGGTCTTGTAGTCTGTCCCATTGAGCAACACATCTGTTTCTGTAGCGATACCATGCAGTATTTATTACTATTTATCTGTAGTAAAACGGGAGGTCAGTGATGGTGATTCCTCCAGAAGTTTTTAATTATTCAGCATTGTTTTGACTATTCTGTTTTTGTTAATTTGGTTTTTTGTTTGTTTGTTTTGTTTTTCCATATAAAGTTGAGGCTGTTTCAAGGTCTGTAAAAATTGTATTGGAAATTTGAAGGGGATTGCATTAATCAGCTTTTGGTAAGATGGCCATTTCACTATGTTAGCCTACATATCCATGAGCATGGGAGATTTTCTCACTTTCTGAGGTTGTCTTCAATTGCTTTCTTCAGGGACCTGAATGGAGTTCTTGTCATATAGATCTTTCACTTGCTTGGTTAGATTTTATATTATTGTCACTATTGTAAAGGGTATTATTTCCCTAATTCTATTCTTGGTCTGCTTATCAATTTTATAATGAAAGACTACTGAATTTTTGACTTAGTTTCATATCTAGCTACTTTGTTGAAGTTGTTTATCAGGTGTAGTTCTCTGGTAGAATTTTTCAATCTTCTTGTATCTGTTGAGGCTTCCTTTATAAGTGATTATATAGTCATTTTTTTTCAGAATAAAATTAGGTGCTGAAAAGAACATAAATTCTTTAGTTTAGGGTTCAAAGTTTCTGGATATATGTTTGCTGAGGACAACAAACAATGACAGGGACTGCCTGCAGTAGGCCGGGATGGAGACATCTCAGAAGCCCGCAGCAGTTCTTTGTAGAAAAGGATGGTGTTTGGGACCCTGAGAAGCAGGACACACATCCCTCCAGGAGACCACCATCTGAAATAATGGACTGCCTGCAGTAGGCCTGGATGGAGACATCTTCAGTAGCTTGCAGCAGCTCTTTGTAACAACAGTTGTTCTCATTTCTCCTAACCTTAGCCCTTGACAACAGCTGTATAGATTTCATCTGTGCATGACTGTTTTTCAGTTGGCCTTGGTGTGCATAATTATTCCATTATATCTGACTTTCTTACTTCTTTCTCCTTCTGCCCTGGTGAGTTCTGTGAAACTAGGTGTTCCCTGATGTCATGATTCTTAAACAATTAAAAATTGAGGTATAGGCCACAGCACAGCACAGCACAGTCCTAATGGCCCAGGTGCATACTGTGTGTTCTCATCTTAGAAACAATGCAATAACTGCACAATGGTAGTTCCAGATTAATGCTTGATTTGAAAAGAAAGACTGATGAAATTATTAGAAAATGAATTAGTGCCAACATTGGGACCCCAGAGAAAGAAAAAACTATTAAAGTTATGAAATAAGTTCTGCACAGCATTTGAGAATGTTTCCTGGATAAGCAAGTATAGAATATGTTAAATCTTAGATTAGTAAAACTAAGTCAAAACACTGGGACTTTTAGGAGAGTCGTTGTGTGCAATGTGTAGAAGTGGAAAGCTAGGGGAACTATGGAGTTAAGTGTTAACTCGATTCTTTCTGACCACTGCCTGGCAGCTTTGCCCATGTCATTTATCATTAGAGTTTTACAAGGAAATTCAATCAGCTGGCCTTGGAGCTCTGAGCTCTGAAGTATAATAGTTAAAGTTTAAATAATGATAAATTTGCAATTATTATTATTATGGTTATAGGTCTGGGAATAGGGAAGCTTGAAACTTTGGGGAACAATTGCAATTCTTGACTTTTTGTGGGACTTGGTTATTCTTTTTGAATTTGATTCGGCAATGATTATACAATGTCTTTTTTTTTTATCTGCTTGTGGAGTATCAATAAAAGACTGGGGCAAGAAGAAGGCAAGAGAGAATGCAGAGTGAATGAGAAGAGAGTGTAGAGAGAATGCAGAGTGAATGAGAAGAGAGTGTAGAGAGAATGCAGAGTGAGAGAATACAGAGTAAATGAGGAGAGACTAGAGAGAATGCAGAGTGAATGTAGTGAGACTGTAGAGAGCATGCAGAGAGCATGCAGAGAAAATGCAGAGAGAATGTAGAGATAGAGTAATGAGCATGTGAAGAGCAAGTGAGAGAGTGAATGCAGAGAGCATGAGAAGAGCTTGTGAAGAGTGAGTGAAGAGAGAATGTGAGGTGTGTGTGAAGAATGGGTGTGTGAGTGAAAGGAGAGTGCATGTGGTGTGTGTGTGTGTGAGATGTGTGTGAGGAGTGGGTGTGTGAATGAAAGTGGAACACACAGAAGTACCTATGAGTGAGAAAGTGCAAGAAAAGAAAAGTGCACAGGAGAAAAGCAGAGTGCTCAGGAGAATGCAGAGTGTTGCAGCCTCAAGCTGAGAGCAAATGAGCAAGAGAGAAAGAGAGCAGAGAATGAGAGAGGAGAGAAACTTTAAGCCTTGAAATATTGCCTGTCAGCTTGTACCCAAAAAGTAGTCTGGGCCTTCCAGGTATCCCTGCTTCCAGTTGAGAACTCCGATCCTGTGTCGAGTCTGGACCCTGGCATATGTTAAGTACATTCAGTTCATGAGATCAGTTAGTTTTGTGTTGTATCTCTGTTTAGATTCTGTTTTGATGACCTGCCCCTTGATGAGAGTAGGTGTTAAAGTTTCCCACTATTATTGTGAGGGATTCAATGTATGTTTTGGACTTTAGTCAATTTTGTTTTACAAATGTGGTTGCTCTTGTATTTGGGCCATAGATGTTCAGAATTAAGACTTCATCTTGGTGGATTTTCCTATGATGAATATGAAGCGTCCTTCCCCATTTCTTTTGATTACTTTTGGTTGAAAGTCTATTTTTTAGATATTGCAATGGTTGTTTCTGCTTGGGAATATGTGCTTGGAATCCATTTTTCTATTCCTTTACTCTGCAGTACTGTCTAACTTTGTAGTTGTGGTATGTTTCTTATATGTATCACAATGGAGGATTGTATTTACATATCCAGGTTGTTACTATGTTTCATTTTATTGGGTAATTGAGTCCACTGATGTTGAAATATATTAATGACCAATTATTTTTAGTTCCTGTTATTTTTGTTGTTGGAGGTGGTCCTGTATCTGTTTGATTTTCTTCTTTTTGTATCGCTGTAAATGATTAATTTCTTGTGTGTAGTTACCCTCATTGTGTTGGAGATTTCCTCCTAGTATCCTCTGTAGGGCTGAAGTAGTAGAAATATATTATTTAGATTTGGTTTTCTCATGGAAAAGCTTGGTTTCTTCACCTATGGTGATTGAGAATTTTGCTGGGCATACTAGTCTGGGCTGGCATTTGTGGTCTCTTATAGTCTGCCATAAAAATGTCTAGGATCTTCTGACTTTTAGAGTCTTTATTGAGAACTCAGGTGTAGTTCTAATATATGACCTTTATATGTTACTTGGCCTTTTCCCTTACATCTTTTAATATTATTTTCTGTTCTGTACATTTAGTGTTTTAATTATTATGTGGTAGGAGGATTTTCTTTTCTATTTGCTGTTCTGTATGCTTCTTGTACATTTATTGCCATCTCTTTCCTTAGGTTAGGGAAGTTTTCTTCTATGATTTAGTCAAAGACATTTTCTGATCCATTGAACTGAACTGAGTCTTCACTTTCTATTATTATTATTATTATTATTATTATTATTATTATGGTTTTTGGTTTTTCAAGACAGGGTTTCTCTGTGTAGTCCTGGCTGTCCTGGAACTCACTCTGTAGACCAGGCTGGCCTCGAACCCAGAAATCCACCTGCCTCTGCCTCCCAAGTGCTGGGATTACAGGTGTGCGCCACCACGCCCGGCTTATTATTATTATTCTTAGATATGGTCTTTTCATTGGGTCCCAAATATCTTGGATGTTTTGAGTTAGGTACTTTTTACATTTAGCATTTTCTGATGTATCAATTTCTTCTTTTGTGTCTTCTATAACTGAGATTCTCTCTTCTATCTCTTATATTCGGTTGGTGATATTTGTATCTGTTGTTTCTCTTCCACTCCCTAGGTTTTCTATCTCCAGGGCTACCTCCTTTTTTGTTTTCTCAATTATTTCTATTTCCATTTGTAGGCTTTGGGCCATTTTGTTCATTTCCTTCATCTGTTTGATTTTATTTTCTGTGCTTCCTTAAAGGATTTATTTGTTTCCTCTTTAAAGACTTCTACCTGTTTCACTGTGTGTTCCTGCCTTTCTTTGAGGGAATTATTCATATCCTTTTTAATGGCCTCTATAATTTTAGGATTTCTATGTTCTGGGGATGTGAACTCTGGAGATGTAAGGTTTATATAGCAAGTACTTTTACAACTATACCATATCACAAACACCAAGAATAATAATTCTAAATATTATTTGATATTAGGGATTTGCAAATTTTAAAGTTCTAAGAAAAAATAAAGGAGGGCATAACAATATTTTGGATAGTAAATTAAAGCCCAAGTATATATGGGAAATATGTGTAACAGGAAAAATTAAAAAATAAGAATTTTGTACTAATTATTTTAAAAATTTAGATAAAAAGATGATTTTTTAATCATACAGACAAAAATTGAAATAAAGAACAATAGAAAATATGAGCTATTGTTTGCACATTCATTACTAGAAAACTAACTGAAAAGAAGAACTTAAAATTTGAACATCTTCAATAGTCAAATTTTCACCATCCCTGAGTAAAAGCAAATAATTACAATCTTTTAAAGAAATAGAAAAAATGGGAATACTCCACCAATTTATCTCAACATAAGTCAATGTGATACTGACACTTGAAGACCAATGGAATAGAATAAAAAAGTAGAACAAAAAAGACTTACATGGATATAGACATGTGGATATATTTCAAATATATGAGATCATTATATCAAATGTCTACAAAGAAAAAAGTCATCTTTGCAAATTATCTTTTAATATACATTCAAATCAACCCTAAATAATTTATACTTAAAAATGCAAGGTAAAACTGAAATAATTAGGAGGTAGCAAATAATCTTAGTGATAGTAATATAGGAAACATTTCTTTAACATAAAACTATAATAGATTAGAAGAGCATTTGAGTTTTTGTTATAAAATTATTATTCACTAAATCTTCCTTTATACAAGAATAAAAATGCCAAAAACTAATAGAAGACTAAACACATTTGCTCTTTGCACATCATAATTTAACATTGTCATGATATCACCATGACACTAGTAATCATATATTGCTTATATTCTTGTAATATTTCAGGTTTTTTCTGTTACTGTTTGTTCATTTTTGTTGGCTTGTCTTCCTAGACAAGGTTCCATTAAGTCACACAAGTGTCATTAAGTCTTGAACTTAGAATGCTTCTTCTGAGTTAGCCTTGTGAATACTGGAATTATGGATGTCTTGTGAGTACTGGAATTATGTAAATATACATTTATTCAGTATAGCTACTACAAAGTTGTCCATATTCCAATAAACAACATGACACTTTTATTCATGGCAAGTGTACTGGCTAGTTTTATGTCAACTTGACACATTCTAGAGTCTTCATTTGGGAGGGAGTATCAACTGAGAAAATACCATTAGAATATTTTCTTTTTTCCAATTGAATTAATGTTGGTTGAATTTTATTGATCCTGTAGATTTATTTATTTATTTTTTAATCGATATATTCTTTATTTACATTTCATAAAATTTCCGCTTTCCTGGCTCCCCCCCAAAAGTCCCATAAGCCCTCTTCCCTCCCCCTGTTCCCCCATCTACCCCTTCCTTCTTCCCTGTTCTGGTATTTCCCTACACTGCTGCACTGAGCCTTTCCAGAATCAGGGGCCATTCCTTCCTTCTTCTCCAATATATACAAAGAACTCAAGAAGTTAGACTCCAGAGAGCCAAACAACCCTATTAAAAATGGGGCACAGATCTAAACAAAGAATTTTCACCTGAAGAACTTTGGATAGCTGAGAAGCACCTTAAGAAATGTTCAACCTCATTAGTCATTAGGGAAATGGAAATCAAAACAACCCTGAGATTTTACCTCACACCAGTCAGAGAAAGAATGACTAAAATTAAAAACTCAGGAGACAGCAGGTGTTGGCGAGGATGTGGAGAAAGAGGAACACTCCTCCACTGCTGGTAGGACTGCAAGCTGGTACAACCACTCTGGAAATCAGTCTGGCAGCTCCTCAGAAAACTGGGCATGACACTTCCGGAGGACCCTGCTATACAACTCCTGGGCATATACCCAGAGGATTCCCCAGCATGTAATAGGGATACATGTTCCACTATGTTCATAGCAACCCTATTTATAATAGCCAGAAGATGGAAAGAACCCAGATGTCACTCAACAGAGGAATGGATACCAAAAATGTGGTACATATACACAATGGAGTACTATTCAGCCATTAGAAACAACGAATTCATGAAATTCTTAGACAAATGGTTGGAGCAGGAGAACATCATCCTAAGTGAGGTAACCCAATCTCAATAGAATATTTTCTTAAGTAGTATTTGATAGGAGAGGGCCCAGCTAGTTATGCGTGGTGATATCCCCAGACTGGTTGTTCTAGGTTATATAACAAAACACACTGAAATGCCATGGAAGTAAGTCAGTAAGCTGCACCCCATTGTGGCCTCGGTCTCATTTTGTGCCTCCAGGTTCCTTCTCTGAGTTTCTGTCTTAACTTACTTATATGAAGATCACTGTTATGGACCTGTAAGACAAATAAACCCTTTCCTTCCCAACTTCCTTTTGGTGTGATGTTTCATCACAGCAGCAGAAACCCTAATACACCAAGCAACTATAATTAAACTCTATGAATTACACATACAAAATATAAAAGTATGAAGGGGGTTATTTAGAAGAATAGTTGTTTAAGTGGGATAGAGAGGGGAATAATAGAAGGTAATGGGGGATGCCTTAGACTCAGCATATACATGTACAGAATTATCAAAGAAATAAAAGAAATAAGCCATTGCATGCAACTGTGTATGTGTATGTACACATGTGCATATCTTCATGTGTGCATATATTATATGACACATGACCTAGCTGGACCTTCACATGTGACTCAGAAAAGCTTTTCTAGTGGAGTATATTTAAAGTCTTTTGGTTTTATATTTGATGTAGAATGTCAACATGTTTCCCTGGATGGCCTTGAATTCAGTCTGAAACTCAGGCAAAATCTTGAAATTGTGATCCTCTTATCTCATCCTATCAAGAAGATTGGATTCCAGACATGTACTATCAGAACTGGCTAATAGATTAGTATGTCATATGATTATTTAAATAGATTGTATTGCTTAATATCATAGAGTAATTCTAATAAGCTTAATATGGGGTGGAATAAATTCTTGCTCTTAAAATCCTTCACTTATCACTTTATGTATGAATCATGTACTTCAAATCTAGTTTTTGAAAAATTAACTTCCTTTTTGTCCTATTATTTCTGTTCTGCCTTTTTTGTAATAGTTTTTGATATTGTATCCCTTAGTAATTGCATGAGATGATCCCCCAAATTTGAATAAAATGAATGACATGACTTTTAATAATTTATTCATTTAAATAAGAAATATTAAATACTGTTGAAGATGATAAGTGAACACCTCCAAAATATGCATATCTTAATCTTGGGAAACTGTACATTACATAGTATCTCACATGGCAAAAGAAACTTTGTATGTAATTAGGAAATTTGGAATCATGATACTATTCTGGATTTTTAAAGAAAGCACAATGCAGACACTAAAACAATAGACTTAGAAAGGGAGGATTGTAACTCATAGAGGTGGTCACTGAAAGTTAAAATATGCCAAGAAGTAGATTCAACTTTCAGAGTGTCTAGAACAGTGGATCTGAACCTTCCTAATGCTGTAATCCTTTAATACATGTTTTAATGTTGTGGTGATCTGCAACCATAAAATTGTTTTCCTTGCTACTATATAATTTTAATTTTGTTACTGTTATGAACCAGAATGTAAATAGAAGTATTTTCTGTTAGTCTTAGGTGATGCCTATAAAAAGGTTATTTAACCAGGAAAAGGTTGTGGATGTACGGGGTGAGACATACTGGTCTAGATGAAGCAAGTCATGTTCACACTTGAATTTTAGTATGTTGTAATGAATTTCAGATTTCTGACACACATGAGGCAATAATGTGCTATTTTAGCAGTTACACTGTATTTTCAGCAGATAAACAACTTCAGCAAAGTGGCTGGATATAAAATTAACTCAAATAAATCAGTAGCCTTCCTTTATACACATGATAAACTGGCTGAGAAAGAAATTAGGAAACAACACAACACCCATCACAATAGTCACAAATAATATAAAATATCTCGGGATCACTCTAACCAAACAAGTGAAAGATCTGTATGACAGGAACGTCAACTATCTCAAGGAAGAAAAGAAAAAGACCTCAGAAAATGGAGAGATCTATGCTCATGCATTAGTAGAATTAACATAGTAAAAATGACTATCCTTCCAAAAGCAATTTACATATTCAACATAATCCCCATGAAAATTCCAACACAATTCTTCAAAGACATAGAAAGAGCAATTCTCAATTTATCTGGAAAAACAAGAATCAAGAGTAGTAAAAACACTTCTTAAAAATAAAAACTTCTGGAGGAATCATCATACCTGACTTTAAGCTACACTACATAGTAATAGTGATAAAAACTGCATGGTATTAGTACAGAGACAGACTGGTTGATCAATAGAATAGAATTATAATCCCAGAAAGAAAACCACATACTTACAGACACTTGATCTTTAACAAAGAAGCCAAACATATACAATGGGGGAAAACATCTTCAATAAATGGTACTGGTATAACTGGCTGTCTTTATGTAGAAAAATGAAAATAGTCCCATATTTGTCACCTTTCACAAAGTTCCAGTCCAAGTGGTTCTAGGACCTCAGCATAAAACCAGATACACTGAGTCTAATAGAAAATGAAAGTGGGGAAGAGCATCAGGGTCACAGGGGGGAATTTCCTAAACAGAAATTCAGTGTAGGCTCTAAAATCAAGAATTGATAAACAGGACCTCATGAAATTGGATCTCATGAAACCAATGAAAGTTTCTGTAAGGCAAAGGACATAGTCAATAAGACAAATTGTCAACCTACAGATTGGGAAAATAAATCTACACTAACTCCACATCCAATAGAGGGCTAGTATACAAACTATATAGCCCCCTCCCCCCAAATGGGGTTTAGAACTAAACTGAGATTTCACAAATGAGGAATCTTGAATGGCTCAGAAGCACTTAAAAATGTTCATAGTTTCTTAAAACTTAGAAAGTTGCCCAGATACCAGACAGATCTGACAGGCAGAGCCAGATACACTGACATAGTGCTTGGGTCTCAGCCTGTCAGGCTTCTGTCTGCACCCAGGGCCTGGGCAGCTCTGAGGGCCATCTGTGTGCCAGCTGTGTCAGGGAACATTTGCCTTGCAGAGTGATCAGCATTTGGAAAAGGTCCCACAGAATCCTCCATCTTTGCTCCCTGACTGAGCAGATAGGCAGCACGAGGTTCACAAAGACAACCCAAGTATAACATTGCTTGGGGCAAGACACAACAGGGCTCCAATGGCACCCAAGAGGAGGGCAGCACATCAGCAATCTGTGCCAGGGGAAACCCAGTCATTCAGTGGTGAGGAAATAGCCTTACAAGCTCACAGGATGTTCAAGCACCAGCCAGTAACAACAGGACCAACTAACACCAGAGATAACTAGATGGCAAAAAGACAAATGTAGGAGCATTACTAACAGAAATCAAGGCAATATGGGAGCATCTGAACCCAATTCTCCAACAATAGCAAGTCCTGGATACTCCAACACACCTGAAAAAAAAGATTTGGATTTAAAATCACTGTCATGATGCTGATAGAGGAACACAAGAAGTACATAAATAAATCTCTTAAATAAATACAGGAGAAAATGGATCAAAAGGTAGAAACCCTTACAAGGGAAACACAAAAATCATTTAAAGAAATTCAGGAGAATATGGGCCAAAAGACAGAAGCCAAAAAGAGGAAATGCAAAAATCACTTAAAGAAATACAGGAAAACTTAGGTCAACAAGCAGAAGTCATAAAAGAAGAAACACAAAAATCTCTTAAAGAATTACAGAAAAACACAAACAAACAAGTGAAGGAACTGAGCAAAACCATCCAGGATCTAGAAACAGAAAGAGAAGCAACTAGGAAATTACAAAGGGAGACAACTTTGGAGATAGAAAAAACTTGGGAAGAAATCAGGGGCCATAGACACAAATATCAACAACAGAATACATGAGATAGAAGAAAGAATCTCAGATGCTGATGATAACATAGAAACCATTGATTCAACAGTCAAAGAAAATGCAAAATGCAAAAAGCTTGTAACACAAAATATCCAGGAAATCCAGGACACAATGAAAAGACCAAACCTACGGATTATTGGTATAGATTAGAGTGAAGATTTTCAACTTAAGGGCCAGAAAATATCAACAAGATAGATAAACCCTTAGCCAGACTAACCAAAGGGCACAGAGACAGTATCTAAATTAACAAAATTAGAAAGGAAAAGGGAGATATAACAACAGAAAAAGAAAATTCAAGAAATCATCAGTTCTTTCTACAAAAGCCTATATTCAATGCAACGGGAGAATCTGGAGGAAATGGACAATTTCCTAGACAGATACCAAATACCAAAATTAAATCACGATCAAATAGATCATCTAAACAGTCCCATAACCCCTAAAGAAATAGAAATGGTCATAGAAAGTCTTCCAACCAAAAACAAAAACAAACAAACAAACAAAAAAAACCCCACAGGACCAGATGGTTCTAGTGCAGAATTCTATCAGACCATCAAATAAAACCTAACGCCAATACTCTTCAAACTATTCCACATAATAGAAACAGAAGAAACAATATTCAATTCATTCTATGAAGCCCCAATTATGCTGATATCAAAACTACACAAAGATCCAAAAGAACTTCAGGCCAATTTCCTTTATGAACATTGATGAAAAAATACTCAACAAAATTCTTGTCAACTGATTCCAAGAACACATAAAAACAATCATCCACCATGATCAAGTAGGCTTCATCCCAGGGATTCAGGGATGGTTCAATATATGGAAATCCATCAATGCAATCCACTACATAAACATACTCAAAGAAAAAAAAACACATGGTCATTTCATTAGATGCTGAAAAGGCATTTGACAAAATTCAACATCCTTTAATGCTAAAAGTCTTG
This sequence comes from Apodemus agrarius, assembly GCA_964023405.1. Lineage (NCBI taxonomy): Eukaryota > Metazoa > Chordata > Mammalia > Rodentia > Muridae > Apodemus > Apodemus agrarius. Next base: position 73,137,130 of record OZ030010.1, on the reverse strand, counting down.
GATAGAGCAGGAATTCAAGGCCCATACCTAAACATAGTAAAAGCAATATGCAGCAAACCAGTAGCCAACATCAAACTAAATGGAGAGAAACTTGAAGCAATCCCACTGAAATCAGGGAGTAGAAGAGGCTGACCCTTTCTCCATACCTTCTCAATATAATACTTGAGTTTCTAGCTAGAGTGAGTAGACAACATAAGGAAGTCAAAGAGATACAAATTGGAAGGGAAGAATTCAAACTGTTACTATTCGCAGATGATATGATAGTATACTTAAGTGACCCAAAAAACTCCACCAGAGAATTCCTACAGCTGATTAAACCACTCCAGCAAAGGGGCTGGCTATAAAATCAACTCAAGCAAATCAGTAGCCTTCCTATACTCAAATTATAAGCAGGCTAAGAAAGAAATGAGGGAAATGACACCCTTCACAATAACCACAAACAATATAAAGTATCTTGGTATGACTCTAACCAAACAAGTGAAAGATCTGTATGACAAGAACTTCAGGTCTCTGAAGAAGGAAATTGAAGAAGACCTCAGAAAATGGAAAAAATCTTCCATGCTCGTGGATTGGCAGAATTAATATAGTTAAAATGGCCATCTTACCAAAAGTAATATACAGATTCAATGCAGTCCCCATCAAATCCCAACGCAGTTCTTCATAGTTTTGGAAAGAGCAATTCTCAAGTTCATCTACAACAACAACAACAACAACAACAACAACAACAACAACAACAAGGAAAAACACCCAGGATAGCTAAAACTCTTCTCGACAGTAAACGATCTTCTGGGAGAAATCAATATCCAGGACCTCAAGCAATACTACAGAGCAATAGTGTTAAAAACTGCATGGTATTGGTACAGTGTCAGGCAGGTGGATCAAGGGAACAGAACTGAAGACCCGGAAATGAACCACACACCTATGGTCAATTAATCTTCAACAAAGGAGCTGAAAACATCCAGTGGAGAAAAGATAGTCTTTTCAACAAATGGTTCTTGTTCAAGTGGATGTCAACATGCAGAAGAATATGAATTGATCCATTCCCTTTTTTTCATATAATTAAGTTTTTATTTAGTATATTTTAAGCGATGAAGTAATTTTGTTTTTTTTTTAATTTTCTATATTCTTTGTTTACATTCCAAATGATTTTCCCTTTCCCTCTTCTCCCACCCCCTAAGTTCCATAAGGCCTCTTCCCACCACTAGTTCCCCAATCAGCCCTCTCCTACTCCTCTGTTCTGGCAATCTCCTACAATGCTGCATCAAGCCTTTCCAGGTCCCAGGCCCTCTTCTTCCTTCTTCTTGGGAATGATTTGATATGTGGGTTGTGTTTTGGGTGTTCTGAGCTTCTGGACTAATAACCACTTATCAGTGTCTCCATTCCATGTTTGTTCTTTTGTGAATGTGTTACCTCACTTAGTGTGATATTTTCCAGTTCCAAAAATTTGCCTAAAAATTTCATGAATTCATTGTTTTTAATTGCTGAGTAGTATTCCATTGTGTAAATATACCACATTTTCTGTATCCATTCTTCAATGAGGGACATCTGGGTTCTTTCCAGCTTCTGGTTATTATAAAAAAGGCTGCTATGAACTGGGTAAAGTACTTGAGGACATGGGCACAGGGGGAAATTTCCTGAACAGAACACCAATAGCTTATGCGCTAAGATCAAGAATTGACAAATGGGACCTTATAAAATTACAAAGTTTCAGTAAGGCAAAGCACACCAGCAAAAGGACAAAATGGCAACCAACAAATTGGGAAAAGATCTTCACCAGCCCTACATCCGACAGAGTGCTTATATCCAATACATACAAAGAACTCAAGAAGTTAGACCCAGAGAACCAAATAACCCTATTAGAAAATGGGGTACAGAGCTAAACAAAGAATTTTCACCTGAAGAACTTGGGATGGCTGAGAAGAACCTTAAGAAATGTTCAACATCATTAGTCATTAGGGAAAGGTAAATCAAAACAACCCTGAGATTTCACCTCACACCAGTCAGAGTGGCTAAGATTAAAATCTCAGGAAACAGCAGGTATTGGTGAGGATGTGGAGAAAGAGGAACACTCCTCCACTGCTGGTGGGGTTGCAAGCTGGTACTACCACTCTGGAAATTAATCTGGTGGTTCCTCAGAGAACTGGGAATGATACTCCTGGAGGACCCAGCTATACCACTCCTGGGCATATACCCGGAGGATTTTCCCAGCATGTAATAAGGATACATTCTCCACTATGTTCATAGCAGCCCTATTTATAATAGCCAGAACCTGGAAAGAACCCAGATGCCCCTCAACTGAGGAATGAATATAAAAAATGTGGTATATATACACAATGGAGTACTATTCAGCCATTAGAAACAATGAATTCATGAAATTCTTAGACAAATGGATGGATTTGAAGAACATCATCCTAAGTGAGGTAACCCAGTCTCAGAAGACTCAGGGTATGTACTCACTGATAAGTGGATATTAGCCTAGAAACTTGAAATACCTAAGACACAATCTACTTATCAAATGATGTCCAAGAAGAAGGAAGGAACAGTCCCTGGTTCTGAAAAGGCTCAATGCAGTAGTGTAGGGGAATACCAGAATAAGGAAATGGGAAGGGTTAGATGGGGGAACAGGGGGAAGGAAGAGAGCTTATGGGACTTTCAGGGATGGGTGAGCCAGGAAAGGAGAAATCATTTGAAATGTAAATAAAGAATATATTGAATAAAAAAAGAAAAAAAAAGAAAGGGAGGAGTCAGAGTATCCTCCCACAAGACTCACATGTATAGACTTGGGACAGAAGCTTTCGCTAACTGGAGATATCTTCTGTGTCTTTGTTATGGTTTGTATATGCTTTTCCCAGGGTGTGGCACTATTAGGAGGTATGGCCTTGTTGGAGTAGGTGTGTCACTGTGGGTGTGGCTTAAGATCTTCACCCTAGTTGCCTGGAAGCCAGACTTCTACTAGCAGCCTTCAGATGAAGATGTAGAACTCTCAAGTCCTCCTGCACCATGCCTGCCTGGATGCTGCCATGTTTCTGCCTTGATGACAATGGACTGAACATCTGAGCCTGTAAGCCAGCCCCAATTCAATGTTGTCTTTTATAAAACTTGCATTGGTCATGGTGTCTGTTCACAGCAGTAAAACCCTAACTAAGAGAGTCTTTCTCTGTCTTTGTACTCTATCTCTCATCCTCACATTTGCATTTTAGGTAACACCTCAAGATGCCATAGAAGCAGGTCTCCATGTGCACTATAAAATAGTGTGACTAATAATTGGAAAACTCACAAATTTTTCTGAAATTCTTTTCCATGGCTCAAAATTGCTTTGTGGAATCAAAATGAAGACTAAATAAAATCCTGAAGTATTAAAAATTAAATAAAAAATGTTCAAAGTCCTTAGTCATCAGGGAAATGCAAATCAAAACAAACCAGAGATTCCTCCTTATACCAATCAGACAGCACATGTTGTCGAGGATGTGGAGAAAGAAATATACTCCTCCATTGCTGGTGGGATGGCAAACTGGTACAACTATTCTGGCTCAACTATCAACCTGTAGGCTCCTCATAAAATTGGAAATAGATCTAGCTGAAGATCCAGATGTACCACTCTTAGGCATATACCCCAAGAGTGCCCCAGCATGCCACATGGGTATGTGTTCCACTATGTTCATAGTAACCTTATTTGCAATAGCTAGAGGCTGGAAACAACCCAGATGTCCCACAGAGGAAGAACAGATACAGATGTGGGCCATTTTCCGAATGGAATACTACTCAGCTATTAAGAATGAGGACATCCTGAGTTTGGTAGGCAAATGGATGGAACTAGAAAATATCATCCTGAGTGAGAGGTAATTCAGACCAAAAAGGACATGCATGGTATGTACTCACCAATAAGTGGATATTAGTAAAAAATATATGTACAGAATTCCCAGGGTATAATCCACAGTACTCAAGAAGGTTAACAAGACAAAGGGCCCAAGTGAGTGTGCCTTAATCCCACTTGGGAGGGAGAAGAAAGCAATCACGGGGGGCAGAGGGAGGGAGGGATGTCGAGGGTAAAGTAACATGAAGAAGAAAAGGGGAACACGTTCAGGTATTGGAGGTGGGTGGGAATCAGGACTGAAGCACTGAGGGCCATCAGAAAAAATGGAAACAGCCAACCTCGGGAGGGAGGAGGTGGTGGTGGGGTCCCTCTAGAAAGTACCAGAGATCTGGAAGGTAAGAGATTCTCAGAACTCAAAGGGAGAGACCTTAGATGAAATGCCCAACAGTGTGGAGAGGGAACTTGTAGAGGCCACCTCAAGTAAATTGGATGGACAGGTTTGACACCCCATAGCCTAAAACTCTGACCCAGAATTGTTCTTGTCTAAAAGAACTGCAGGGACAAAAGTGAAGAAGAGTCTGAAGGAAAGGAGGTACAGTGACAGGCACAAATTGGGATTGAGCTCAGGGGAAGGCCCCAAGGCATGACACTATTACTAATGCCATGGTGTACTTACAGACAGGAGACTAGCATGACTTCTCTCTGAGATGCCCAACAAGCAGCTGAAAGTTTTAGATGACAATAAATAGACAGAAGCTGGGGACCTCTGTGGCTGAATTAGGGAAAATTTGGAAGAAGCTGAGGAAGAGGGCAACTTCATAGGGATACCAGTGTTCTCAACTGACCTGGACTCCCATGATCTCTCAGACACTGAGTCACCAGTCTGTCAGCATACACCAGCTGATATGATATGATATGATATGATATGATATGATATGATATGATATGATATGATATATATATGGACTTGAGATAATTGCCTCAGGGAGTGGGAAGGTCTGGTGGGGTGAGGTTGGGGTGAGGGTAGGGATATCCTTTTGGAGCCTGGAAGGTAGGGGAGGAGGTATGGGGTGAGAAAGAGTCAAAGGATAGACCAAGAAGGGGATAAAGACTGAACTGTAAACAATGATTAAAGAATAAAAATAAGTTATTCTGTATTTTATAAGCCCTTGAATTTGAGGCAATGTTCAACAACAGTAAAATTTAATATAACTTTGTATCAGTAAGAGGTGCTACCACACCTATTGCTTCAGTATGTGTTTGGAATTAGGCAGTTAGAATTAGGCAGTTAGAATTAGGCAGTTACAATTAGTTAGAATTAGGCAATTAGGCCTAGAATCATTTTACAGAACATAGTAGAAAAGCCTAGACTAAATTGAATAAATGGCCAGTAGAATAGATATACATATTAAAAAGTACATGTGAAGGCATAGGAGGAAGTGAGGAGCTGGCATCACCTATGATGATCATAGAAAATACCAAATTTGTCATAATAAGACTGCTTAAGGTCTTCATATATTTTGAATATGAAATCCTCTGTCTGATATTCACATGGTAAAGATCTTTTCATGGCACCAGTAAACATGTCACCATCAGAACCCAGTTCTCCCACAATAGCAAATCCTAGATACACCATCACATCTAAAAAGCAAGAGCTGGGTTTAAAATTACATCTCATGATGCTGATAGAGGACTTCAAGAAGGACATAAATAACTCCCTTAAAGAAATACAAGAGAACATGGGATAGAAGCCCTTAAAGAGGAAATACAAAAAACCTTTAAAGAAACACAGGAGAACATGGGTCAACAGGTAGATGCCCTTAAAGAGGAAACAAAAAAATCCCTTAAAGAATTACAGGAAAACAAACAAGTGAAGGTGCTGAACAAAACTACCCAGGATCTAATAATGGAAGTAGAAACAATAAAGACATCACAAAGAGAGACATCTCTGGAAATAGAAAACCTTGAAAAGATTTCAGGAATCATAAGTGCAAGCATCAACAACAGAATACAAGAGATAGAAGAAAGACTTTCAGGAGCTGAACATTATATAGAAAACATTGACTCAACAGTCAAAGAAAATGCAAAATGCAAAAAGCTTATAACATCCAGGAAACCCAGGACACAATGAGAAAACCAAACCTAAGGATTATAGGTATAGACGAGAGCAAAGATTTACATCTTAAAGGTCCAGTAAATATCTTCAACAAAAATATAGAAGAAAACTTCCCTAACCTAAAGGCAGAGATGCCCATGAACATACAAGAAGCCTACAAAACTCCAGACAGACTGGACAAGAACAGAAACTCCTACCGACACATAAAAATAAAAACACTAAATGCACTAAACAAAGAAATATTAAAAGCAGTAAGGGAAAAAGGCCAAATAACATATAAAGGTAGACCTATCAGAATAACACCAGATTTCTCAGTGGAAACCTTGAAGGCTAGAAGATCCTGGGCAGATGTCATACAGACCCTAAGAGAACATAAATGTCAGCCCAGGCTACTATACCTAGCAAAACTCTCAATTACCATAGATGGATAAAACAAGACATTCTATGACAAAAGTGAATTTACACAATATCTTTCCATAAAACCAGCTCTACAAAAGATAATGGGTGGAAAACACCAATACAAGGCGGGAAAGCACACCCTAGAAACAGCAATAAAGTAATCTTTCAACAAACCCAAAAGAAGATAGCCACACAAACAGAATTCCACCTTTAACAATGAAAATAGCAGGAAGCAACAGTCACTTTTCCTTACTTTCTCTTGATATCAATGGTTTCAATTCCCCAATAAAAAGACATAAAATAATAGACTAAATATGTAAGCAGGACACAACATTTTGCTGCATACAAGAAACCCACCTCAGTGAGTAAGACACACACGACTTCAGAGTCAAATGTTGGAAAACAATTTTCCAAGGAAATGGTCACAAGAAACAATCTGGAGTGGCCATACTTATATCAGATAAAATCGATTTTCAACCGAAAGTAGTCAAAAAAGATAAGGAGGGACATTTCATACTTGTCAAAGTAAAAGTCTACCAAGATGAACTCCTAATTCTGAACATCTTTGCTCAAAATCCAATGGCACCCACATTCATAAAAGAGACTTTACTTAAGCTCAAAGCACACATTGCACCCCACACAATTATAGTGGGAGACTTCACCACCCTAATCTCAACAATGGACAAATCATGGAAACAGAAACTAAGCAGAGACACAGTGAAATGAACGAAAGTTATGAACTAGATGGATCTAACAGATATTTATAGACCATTCCTCCCTCAAACAGAAGAATATACCTTCTTCTCAGCGCCTCATGGTAACCTCTCCAAAATTGACCATATAAAACAGGCCTCAACAGATACAGGAATATTGAAATAATTCAATGCACCCTATTAGGTCACCACAGCCAAAAGCTGGTCTTAAGTTCAAGCAAAAACAACAGAAAACACACATACACATGGACATTGAACAATGCTCTACTCAATGATAGCTTGGTCAAGGAAGAAATAATTTAAAAACCTTTTAGAATTTTATGAAAATGAAAGCACATCATACCAAATCCTACGGGACTCAAAGAAAGCAGTGCTAAGAGGAAAACTGATAGCTCTAAGGGCCTCGAAAAAGAAAATTGAGAGAACTTACACTAACAGCTTAACAACACACCTGACACCTCCAGAAGAAAAAGAAGCAAATATAGCCCTGAGGAGTAGACAGCAGGAAATAATCAAACTTAGGGCTGAAATCAATCAAGTAAAAACAAAAAGAACTATACAAAGATCAACAAAACCAGGAGCTGGTTCTTTGAGAAAAACAAGATAGATAAACACTTAGCAAGACTAACCAGAGAGCTCAAATTAATAAAATCAGAAAAGAAAATGGAGATATAACAACAGAAACAGAGGAAATTCAAAAAATCATCAGTTCCTACTACAAGAGCTTATACTCAAAAAAATTGGAAAATTTGGATGAAATGGACAATTTTCTAGATAAATACCTGGTGCCAATGTTAAAACAGGATCAGAAAAACCATCTAAACAGTCCCATAAGTCCTGAAGAAATAGAAGTTGTTAAAAGTTGCCTCCCCCCCCCAAAAAAAGCTCAGAACCAGATGGGTTTAGTGGAGGAATTCTATCAGATCCTCAAAGAAGAGCTAATACCAATACTCTTCAAACTATTCCACAAAATGGAAACTCAAGGAACACTACCCAATTCATTCTATGAAGCTACAATAACACTTATACTTAAACCAAACAAAGACCAAAGAAGGAAAGAGAACTTCAGATCAAGTTCCCTTATGACCATTGATGCAAAATTACTCAACAAAATTCTGGCCAACTGAATCCAATAATGCATCAAAACAATAATTCACCATGATCAAGTAGGCTTCATCCCAGGGATGCAGGGATGGTTTAATATATAGAAATCCATCAATGTAATCCAGTACATAAACAATCTCAAAACAAAACAAAACAAAAAAAACCCCACATGATCACTTCATTAGATCCTGAAAAAGCTTTTGACAAAAATCCAGTATCCCTTCATGATAAAAGTCTTGGAGATATAAGGAATTTAAGACCCATACCTAAACATAGTGAAAGCAATATACTGTAAACCGGTGCCAACATCAAACTAAATAGAGAGAAATTTGAAGCCATCTCACTAAAATTGGGAAGCAGACAAGGCTGCCCACTCTCTCCCTATCTATTCAATATAGTACTGGAAGTCCTAGCCAGAGTAATTAGATAAAAAAGGAAATCAAAGGTATATAAATTCAAAAGGAAGAAGTCAAATTATCACTATTTGCAGATGATATAATCATATACGTAAGTGACCCCAAAAATTCCACTAGAGAACTCCTAAAACTGATAAACAACGTTAACAAAGTAGCTTGATATAAAATTAACTCAAACAATTCAGTAGTCTTCCTCTACTCAAAGGGATAAACAAGATGACACAGAAATTAGGGAAATGACAACTTTCACAATAGTCACAAATAATATTGTATACCTTGATGTGACTCTAACCAAGCAAGTGAAAGATCTGTATGACAAGAACTTCAAGCCTCTGAGGAAAGAAATTTCCCATCTTAGAAGATGGAAAAATCTCCCAAGTTCATGTATTGGCTGGATTAATAGAGTAAAAATGTCCATCTTGCCAAAAGCAATCTAGATATTCAATGCAATCCGCATCAAAATTCCAAATGAACAACACAGATGGCTGACAGCTCAGGCCAGGTACGTGGACAGTCTGAGTCTAACATCGCCTATCCCATCAGGCTCTTGCCTGCACCCAGAGCCTGAACAGCTCGGAGGGCTGTCTGTGCTCTGACCCACTTGGGCACCAACTTGCTCAGGGGTGTGTGCCCAGCTTACAGTAGAGGCCGCCATTTTGCCTCGGGACACCGCAGACAGCTAGCAGCTAGAGCCGGGTATGCTGACAGAGTCCGAGTCTGACATCGCTCAGGTCATATCCCTTTGGGGTCTTATCTGCACCCAGAGCCTGAACAGCTCAGCAGGTTGTCTGTGTGCAGACCTGCTCGGGCACCAACTATCTTGGGGGTCTGTGCCCTGTGGACTGAGAGTGCCACCATCTAGGCTCCAGCAGTCCAGCCAGGAAAACTCCGGTCCTGCAGGGAATCCCACTGTTAGACAGAGCCCTGAGACCTGCCACCATCTTGGAGCTGGTAGTCTAACCAGGTCACCATAGAGAAACAACAGACAAGCCCAGGTACACAGACATAATCCGAAGCTAACATCACTCGGGTGGAAACCTGCCAGGCTTTTGCCTGTGCCAGGGCCTGGGAAGCTTGGCAGGCCATCTGTACACACACCTGGCTGTGCACCAACTCGGTTGGGGGCCATTTGTCCTGAGGACGGCCCAGCACTTGCAGCAGTGGTCTCCATCTTGCCTCCAGGTCACCAAAGAAAAACAACAGACAAGCCCAGGTCACTATAGAGAACCAACAGATGGGCCCAGATCAGTGGAAATAAAGAACTGATTCTTAAGACCTGGAACCTAGGCAAAACTGGAGGAGACTGCAGGAGACAGTTACTTGCCCAACAGCAAGTTGGGAGGAGACTTGAATCCGGACCAGTAGAGTGGAGGAGGTAATTTGGAGCCCAATGGCAAAAACCTTCCAGTTTCCACCTCAGGAGCACGGATGCCCTCTGTGACAGCAGCATCAAACGCCAGGCTCACAGGAGCTTCAAACACCAACCAATAACAACAAGACCAACTAATTCTAGAGATAAACAGATGGCAAAAGGCAAACATAGGAACATTACTAAGAGAAATCAAGACAAGATGGCAGGCATCTGAAGCCAATTCTCCAACCACAGCAAGTCTTGGATACCCCAACATACCAGAAAAACAAGAGTTGGATTTAAAAGCAATGGTCATGCTGCTGCTAGAGGAACAAAAAAAAAGATATAAACAAATCTCTTAAAGAAATGCAGGGGAACATGAATAGGGTAGAAGCCCTTACAATGAAAATAAAAATCACTTAAAGAATTCCAGGAGAATATGGATCAACAGACAGAAGTCAATAAAGAGGAAATGAAAAAATCACTTAAAGAAATGCAGGAGAAATTGAGTCAACAGGCAGAAGTCATGAAAGGGGAAACACAAAAATCTCTTAAAGAATTGCAGGAAAACACAAACAAGTGAAGGAACTGAGCAAAACCATCCAGGATCTAAATACAGAGGTAGAAACAACTAAGAAATCACAAAGGGAGACAACTTTGGAGATAGAAAACCTTGGGAAGAAATCAGGGATCGTAGATGCAAATATCAACAACAGAATACAAGAGATAGAAGTAAGAATCTCAGATGCTGAAGATTCCATAGGAACCATTGACACCACAGTCAAAGAAAATGCAAAATGCAAAAGGCTTGTAACCCAAAATATCCAGGAAATCCAGGACAAAATGAGAAGACCAAACCTAAGGATTATAGGTATAGATGAGAGCGAAGATCTACAATTTAAAGGGCAAGCAAATATCTTCAACAAAATTATAGAAGAAAACTTCCCTAACCTAAAGAGAGAGATGCCCATGAATATATAAGAACCCTACAGAACTCCAAACATAATGGACCAAAAGAGAAATACATCCAGTCGTATAGTAAGCAAAACCCCAAATGTAATAAAGAAAGAATATTCAAGGCAGTAAGAAAAAAAGGCCAAGTAACATATAAAGGAAAACCTATCAGAATGAACATCATACTTCTCACCAGAGACCATGAAAGCTAGAAGATCCTGGATGGATCTCATGCAGACCCTAAGAGAACACAAATGTCAGCCAAGACTACTATACCCAGCAAAACTCTCAATCAACATAGATGGAGAAATCAAAATATTCCATGACAAGACCAAATTTATACAATATCTTTCCACAAACCCAGCCCTACAAAGGATAATAGGAGGAAAACTCCAATACAAGAAAGGAAACTATACCCTGGAAAAAGCAAGATAGTAAAATTCTTCCATCAAATTCAAAAGAAGATATAACCACTCAAAAACAAAAAAAAAAAACATCAAAAATGTCAGGAAGAAATAATCACTATTCCTTAATATCTCTTAACATCAATGGACTCAATTCCCCAATAAAAATACATAGACTAACAGACTGGATATGGAAACAGGACCCTACATTTTGCTGCTTACAGGAAACACACCTCAGGGTCAAAGACAAACACTACCTTAGAGAAAAAGGCTAGAAGAAATTTTACAAGCAAATGGTCTTAGGAAGTGAGCTGGAATAGCCATTCTAATATCAGATAAAATTGACTTTCAACCTAAAGTTATCAAAAGAGACATGCAAGGTCACTTCTTGCTGGTCAAAGGAAAATATCCACCAAGAAGAACTCACAATTCTGAACATCTATGCTCCAAATGCAAGGGCACCCTCATTTGTAAGAGAAACTTTACTAAAGCTCAAAGCACACATTGCACCTAACAATAATTGTGGGTGACTTTAACTCTCCACTAGCTTTGGAGCAATTGTATTTAACACACACACACACACACACACACACACACACACACACATACACACACATATATACACACACACACATATATATGTATATATATGTATGTATGTATGTATATGTATATGTATATGTATATGTATATGTATATGTATATATATATATATGTATAGAACATTTCATCCTAAACCAGAGGAATATACCTTTTCCTCAGCACATCATGGTACCTTCTTGAAAATCGACCATATAATTGGTCACAAGACAGGCCTCAACAAATATAAGAAGATAGAACTAATCCCATGCCCCCAATCGGATCACCATGGAGTAAGTGTGGTCTTCAATAGCAACAAAAAAAAAAAAAACAGAAAGTCCACATACACATGGAGGCTGAACAATATTCTACTCAATGATACCTTAGTCAAGAAAGAAAAAAAGAAATCAAAGACATTTTAGAATTTAATGAAAATGAAGGCACAACATACCCAAACCTATGGGGCACGATGAAAGCAGCACGAAGAGGAAAACTCATAGCCCTGAGTGCCTTCAAAAAGAAACAGGAGAGAGCATATACAAGCAACTTAAGGGCTCACCTGAAAGCTTTGGAAGAAAAAGAAGATAATTCACCCAAGAAGAGTAGAAGACAGGAAATCATCAAACTAAGGGCTGAAATCAATCAAGTAGAAACAAAAAGAACCATACAAAGAATCATCAAATCCAGGAGCTGGTTCTTTGAGAAAACAAACCAGATAGATACACCCTTAGCCAGACTAACCAAAGGGCACAGAGACAGTATCTAAATTAACAAAATTAGAAATGACAAGGGAGATAAAACAACAGAAACTGAAGAAATTCAAAAAATCATCAGATCCTACTACAAATGTCTATACTCAAAACAACTGGAGAATCTGGAGGAAATGGACGATTTCCTAGACAGAACCAAAAACCAAAATTAAATCAGGATCAATTATGTCATCTAAACAGTCCCATAACCCCCAAAGAAATAGAAGGGGTCATAGAAAGTCTACCAACCAATAAAAGCACAGGACCAGATGATTTTAGTGCAAAATTCTATCAGATCTTCAAAGACCTAATACCAATACTCTTCAAATTATTCCACAAAATAGAAACAGAAGGAACACTATCCACCTCATTCTATGAAGCCACAATTATGCTGATACCAAAACCACACAAAGATCCAACTAAGAAAGAGAACTTCAGACCAATTTCCCTTATGAACATTGATGCAAAAATACTCAATAAAATTCTTGCCAAGCGAATCCAAGAACACATCAAAACAATCATTCACCATGATCAATTTGGCTTCATCCCAGGGATGCAGGGATAGTTCAATATATGGAAATCCTTCAATGTAATCCACTACATAAACAAACTCAAAGAAAAAAACCACATGGTCATCTCATTGGATGCTGAAAAAGCATTTGACAAAATTCAGCATCCTTTCATGTTAAAAGTCTTGGAAAGAACAGGAATTCAAGGCCCCTACCTAAACATAGTAAGAGCAATTTACAGCAGACTGGTAGCCAACATCAAAGTAAATGGAGAGAAACTTGAAGCATTCCCACTAAAATCAGGGACTAGACAAGGCTGCCCCCTCTCACCATATATTTCAATATAGTACTCGAGGTACTAGGTAGAGCAATTCGACAACATAAGGAAGTCAAAGGGATACAAATTGGAAAAAGAAGTCAAACTATCAGTATTTGCAGATGATATGATAGTATACTTATGTGACCCAAAAAACTCCACCAGAGAACAACTACAGCTGAAAAACGACTTCAGCAAAGTGGCTGGTTATAAAATCAACTCAAGGAAATCAGTAGCCTTCCTATACTCAAAACATAAGCAGGCTGAGAAAGAAATTAGGGAAATGACACCCTTCACAATAGCCACAAACAATATAAAGTATCTTGGTGTGACTCTAACCAAACAAGTGAAAGATTTGTATGACAAGAAGTTCAAGTCTCTGAAGAAGGAAATGGAAGAAGACCTTAGAAAATGGAAAAATTTTCCATGCTCATGGATTGGCAGGATTAATATAGCTAAAATTGCAATCTTGCCAAAAGTAATATACAGATTCAATGCAATCCCCATCAAAATCCCAACTCAGTTCTTCATAGAGTTAGAAAGAGCAATACTCAAATTCATCTGGAATAACAAAAAACCCAGGATAGCTAAAACTATCATCAACAGTAAAAGAACTTCTTGGGGAATCAGTATCCTTGACCTCAAGCAATACTACAGAGCAGTAGTGTTAAAAACTGCATGGTATTGGAAGTGACAGGGAGCTGGATCAATGGGACAGGACTGAAGACCCAGAATTGAACCCACACATCTATGGCCAATTGATCTTCGACAAAAGAGCTGAAAACATCCAGTGGAAAAAAGATAGCCTTTTCAACAAATGGTGCTGGCTCAACTGGAGGTCAGCATGCAGAAGAATGAGAATTGATCCACTCTTATCTCCTTGTACTAAGCTCAACTCCAAGTGGATCAAGGACATCCTCATAAAACCAGACACACTGAAACCAATAGAAATTGAACTGGGGAAGAAGCTTGAGGACATTGGCTCAGGGGAAAGTTCAGGAACAAAACACCAATAGCTTATGCTCTAAGATCAAGAATAGACAAATGGGACCTCATAAAATTACAACGTTTCTGTAAGGCAAAAGACATTGTCAAAAGGACAAATTGGCAACCAACAAATTGAGAAAAGATCTTCACCAACCCTACATCTGACAGAGGGCTAATATCCAATGTATACAAAGAACTCAAGAAGTTAGACCCCAGAAAACCAAATAACCCTATCAAAAAATGGGGTACAGAGCTAAACAAAGAGTTTTCATGTGAAGAACTTTGAATGGCTGAGAAGTGTGTTAAGAAATGTTCAACATCATTAGTCATTAGGGAAATGTAAATTAAAACAGCCCTGAGATTTCACCTCACACCAGTCAGAATGGCTAAGATTAAAAACTCAGAAGACATCAGGTGTTGGTGAGGATGTGGAGAAAGAGGAACACTCCTCCACTGCTGGTGGGATTGCAAGCTGGTACAACCACTCTGGAAATCAGTCTGGAGGTTCCTCAGAAAACTGGAAATGATACTTCTGGAGGACCCTGCCATCCCACTCCTGGGCATATACCCAGAAGATTTCCCCGCATGTAATAAGGATACATGTTCCCCTATGTTCATTGCAGCTGTATTTATAATAGCCAGAAGCTGGAAAGAACCCAGATGTCCTTTAACGGAGGAATGGATACAAAAAATGGGGTATATATACACAATGGAGTACTATTCAGCCATTAGA
Source organism: Apodemus agrarius (assembly GCA_964023405.1). Lineage (NCBI taxonomy): Eukaryota > Metazoa > Chordata > Mammalia > Rodentia > Muridae > Apodemus > Apodemus agrarius. The sequence goes on along the minus strand of OZ030010.1, from coordinate 73,121,986 downwards.
AACAATGAATTTATGAAACGGATGGAGCTGGAGAACATCATACTAAGTGAGGTAACTGAGTCTCCAAAGAATACTCATGGAATGCACTCACTGATAAGTGGATATTAGCCTCGATACTTGGAACACCAACGACACAATCCACATACCAAATGATGTCTGACAAGAAGGAAGGAGTGGACGCTGGTTCTGGAAAGGCTCAATGCATCAGTGTAGGGAAATACCAGAACAGGGAAGTGGGAAGGGGTGGATAGGGGAACCGGGGGAGGGAAAAGTGCATTTGGGTTCTTTGGGGGGTGGGTAACCAGAAAAAGGGAAATGAAATGTAAATAAAGAATATATCCGAGAGCGAGCATAGTCCAGCACAGACAACGCAGCCAGAAGGGAGCAGCAGAGCCTGGTACCAGCAGCTCAGCCAAGGTCACGCGGTGCCTTCAGCTGGGGCAGCCATCTTGCCCCAGACCCCCGCGCGTGCAAACAGCGGGCACACTGGATGCAGTGAGCGGCTGGAATCAGGTGCGTGGCCAGAGTTATAGCTTAGCTTAGCTCTGCAGGAGATCCGGGCACAGAAAGCTCAGCTGCAGGTGCAGACTACTGGCCGGGACCAGCTCTCTGAGCGGACTAGCAGCAAGGGGCCACCAGGCCGCCTCGGGGCACAGCTCAGAACTCTAGCAGCTGGAGTCAGGGGCCTGGACTCAGAGCGAGCATAGTCCAGCACAGACAAGCTGCCAGAAGGGATCTGTCTCCTGGGGACAGGCGTGCTGTGCTTTCAGCAGGGCGCCATCTACAATAAGACCAACTAACTCCAGAGATAAAGAGATGGCAAAAGGCAAACATAGGAACTTTATTAACAGAAATCAAGGCAATATGGCACCATCTGAACCCAATTCGCCAACCACAGCAAGTCCAGGATACCCCAGCACACCAGAAAAACAAGAGTTAGATATAAAAGCACAGGTCATGATGCTCCTACAGGAACACAAAAAAGACATAAACAAATCTCTTAAAGAAATGAAGGGGAACATCAATAGGGTAGAAGCTCTTACAATCCAAACACAAAAAATACTTAAAGAACTCCAGGAGAATATGGGCCATCAGACAGAAACCAATAAAGAGGAAATGAGAAAATCAGTTAAAGAAATGCAGGAGAACTTGAAACAACAGGCAGAAGTCATGAAAGAGGGAGCACAAAAATATATTAAAGAATTACATGAAAACACAAACAAACAAATGATGGAACTGAGCAAAACCATCCAAGATCTGAACACAGAGGTAGAAACAACTAAGAAATCACAAAAGGAGGCAACCTTGGAGATAGAAAACCTTGGGAAGAAAACAGGGGTCGTAGATGCAAACATAAACAACAGAATACAAGAGATAGAAATAAGAATCTCTGATGCTGAAGATAACATAGTAACCATTGACTCCACAGTCAAAGAAAACGCAAAATCCAAAAGGCTTGTAACCCAAAACATCCAGGAAATCCAGGACACAATGAGAAGACCAAACCTAAGGATTATAGGGATAGATGAGAGTGAAGATCTACAACTTAAAGGGCCAGCAAATATCTTTAACAAAATTATGGAAGAAAACTTTCCTAACTTAAAGAGAGAGATGCCCATGAATATACAAGAAGCTCACAGAACTCCAAACAGACTGGACCAGAACAGAAACACCTCCCGTCACATAATAATCAAAACCCCAAATGTACTAAACAAAGAAAGAATATTAAATGCAGTAAGAGAAAAGGGCCAAGTAACATATAAAGGAAGACCTATCAGAATCACACCAGACTTCTCTCCAGAAACCATGAAAGCTAGAAGATCCTGGGCAGACCTCATGCAGACCCTAAGAGAAAACAAATGTCAGCCAAGACTACTATACCCAGCAAAACTCTCAATCAACATAGATGGAGAAATCAAAATATTCCATGACAGGACCAAATTTACACAATATCTTTCCACTAACCCAGCTCTACAAAGGATAATAGGAGGAAAACTCCAACACAAGGAAGGAAATGGCACCCAAGAAAAAGCAAGACAGTAAACTTCTTCCATCAAACTCAAAGGAAGATAACTACTCAAAAACAAAAATAACATCAAAAATGTCAGGAAGTAATAATCTCTATTTCTTAATATCTCTTAACATCAAAGGACTCAACTCCCCAATAAAAAGACATAGACTAACAGACTGGATACGGAAACAGGACCCTACATTTTGCTGCTTACAGGAAACACACCTCAGAGTCAAAGACAAACACTACCTTAGAGTAAAAGGATGGAAGACAATTTTGCAAGCAAATGGTCACAGGAAGCAAGCTGGAGTAGCCATTTTAATATCAGATAAAATTGACTTTCAACCCAAAGTCATCAAAAGAGACACAGAAGGTCACTTCCTGCTAGTCAAAGGACGAATCCACCAAGAGGAACTCACAATTCTAAACATCTATGCTCCAAATGTAAGGGCACCCTCATTTGTAAAAGAAACCTTACTAAAGCTCAAAGCACACATTGCACCTAACACAATGATTGTGGGGGACCTCAATACTCCACTATCTACAGTGGACCGACCAGGAAAACAGAAACTAAACAGAGACACGGAGAAACTCATCGAAACTTTGGAGCAATTGGATTTAACAGATATATATAGAACATTTCACCCTAAAGCAAAAGACTATACCTTTTTCTCAGCCCCTCATGGTACCTTATCCAAAATCGACCATATAATTGGACACAAGACAGATCTCAACAAATATAAAAAGATTGAACTAATCCCATGCCTCTTATCAGATCACCATGGAGTAAGAGTGTTCTTCAATAGCAACAAAAACAACAGAAAATCCCCATATGCTTGGAGGCTGAACAATATTCTACTCAATGATACCTTAGTCCAGGAAGAAATAAAGAAAGAAATCAAAGAATTCTTAGAACTTAATGAAAATGAAGGCACAACATACCCAAATCTATGGGACACAATGAAAGCAGTGCTTAGAGGAAAACTCATAGCCCTGAGTGTCTCCAAAAAGAAACAGGAGAGAGCATATACCAGCAACTTAATGGCGCACTTGAAAGCTCTGGAACAAAAAGAAGCAATTTCACCCAGGAGGAATAGAAGTCAGGAAATCATCAAACTCAGGGCTGAAATCAATCAAGTTGAAACAAAGTGAACCATACAAAGAATCAACAAAACCAGGAGCTGGTTCTTTGAGAAAATCAACAAGATAGATCAACCCCTAGCCAGACTTACCAAAGGGCACAGAGACAGTATTCAAATTAACAAAATTAGAAATGAAAAGGGAGATATAACAACAGAAACTGAGGAAATTCAAAAAATCATCAGATCCTACTACAAAAGCCTATACTCAACACACCTGGAGAATCTGGAGGAAATGGACAATTTCCTAGACAGTTACCAAATACCAAAATTAAATCACATGCTCCTCTATGTTTATAGCAGCCTTGTTTATAATAGGCAGAAATTGGAAGGAGCCCAGATATCCCTCAAAGGAGGAATGGATACAGAAAATGTGGTATATTTATACAATGGAGTACTACTCAGCCATTAAAAATAATGAATTCATGCAATTTGTAGGTAAATGGTTAGATCTGGAAACTATCATCCTAAGTGAGCTAACCCAATCACAAAAGAATACACACGAAATGCAATCACTGATAAGTGGATATTAATGAGCCCAGAAGCCCTAAATACTCAAGGCACAATTAGCAAGTCAAATGACTCTCAAGAAGAAAAAAAGGAGAGGACCCTGGGCCTGTAAAGATTGGATCCAGTATTTTAGACCCAGAAAAGAGAAATCGTGGTGGGGGGATGAGTGGGGAATAGCATGGGGGGGAGAGGAATTATGGGACATATGGTGGGGGGTAACTGGGAAAGGGGAAAGCCTTTGGAATGTAAACAAAGAATATAGAAAATAAAAAAAAGAAAAATGGAGTTCTGGGAGACATTTCTCAGTACTTCAGAAATATTAGACAGTAAATATAGTATTCTTAAATGAAGTGTTTAATGGATGACACAATAAAGTCAGAGCTGTTGTCCTCGGAAAAAAAGAAAAAAAGAATCAACAAAACCAGGAGCTGGTTCTTTGAGAAGATCAAAAAGATAGATAAACCCCTAGACAGACTTACTAAAGGGCACAGAGACAGTATTCAAATTAACAAAATTAGAAATGAAAAGGGAGATATAACAACAGAAACTGAGGAAATTCAAAAGATCGTCAGATCCTACTACAAAAACCTATACTCAACACAACTGGAGAATCTGGAGGAAATGGACAATTTCCTCGACAGTTACCAAATACCAAAATTAAACCAGGATCAAATAGATCGTCTAAACAGACCCATAACCCCCAAAGAAATAGGAGGGGTCATAGACAGTCTTCCAACGAAAAAGAGCACAGGACCAGACGGTTTTAGTGCAGAATTCTATCAGACCTTCAAAGAAGTCCTGATACCGATACTCTTCAAATTATTCCACAAAATAGAAACAGAAGGAACACTACCCAACTCATTCTATGAAGCCACAATTACCCTGATACCAAAACCACACAAAGATCCAACTAAGAAAGAGAACTACAGGCCAATTTCTCTTATGAATATCAATGCAAAAATACTAAACAAAATACTTGCCAACCGAATCCAAGAACACATCAAAATGATCATTCACCATGATCAAGTTGGCTTCATCCCAGGGATGCAGGGATGGTTCAATATACGGAAATCCATCAACGTAATCCACTACATAAACAAACTCAAAGAAAAAAACCACATGGTCATCTCATTGGATGCTGAAAAAGCATTTGACAAAATTCAGCATCCTTTCATGCTAAAGGTCCTAGAAAGAACAGGAATTCAAGGCCCATATCTAAACATAGTAAAAGCAATATACAGCAGACCAGTAGCCAACATCAAGGTAAACGGAGAAAAACTTGAAGCAATCCCTCTAAAATCAGGGACTAGACAAGGCTGTCCCCTCTCGCCATATCTCTTCAATATAGTACTTGAGGTACTAGCTAGAGCAATTCGACAACAGAGAGAATTCAAAGGGATACAAATCGGAAAGGAAGAAGTCAAACTATCACTATTTGCAGATGATAAGATAGTTTACTTAAGTGACCCAAAAACTTCCACCAGATAACTCCTGCAACTGATAAACAACTTCAGCAAAGTGGCTGGCTATAAAATCAACTCAAGTAAATCAGTAGCCTTCCTATACGCGAAGGATAAGCAGGCCGAGAAAGAAATTAGGGAAATGACACCCTTCACAATAGCCACAAATGATATAAAGTATCTTGGAGTGACGCTAACCAAACATGTGAAAGATTTATACTACAAAAACTTCAGGTCTCTGAAGAGGGAAATTGAAGAAGACATCAGAAAATGGGAAAATCTTCCATGCTCGTGGGTTGGCAGGACTAATATAGTCAAAATGGCAATCTTGCCCAAAGCAATATACAGATTCAATGCAATTCCCATCAAAATCCCAACTCAGTTCTTCATAGAGCTAGAAAGAGCAATTCTCAAATTCATCTGGAATAACAAAAAACCCAGGATAGCTAAAACTATCATCAACAGCAAAAGAACTTCTGGGGGAATCAATATCCCGGACCTCAAGCAATATTACAGAGCAGTGGTACTAAAAACTGCATGGTATTGGTTCAGTGACAGGGAAGCGGATCAATGGAATAGGATCGAAGACCCAGAATTGAACCCGCACATCTATGGCCAATTGATCTTCGACAAAGGAGCTGAAAACATCCAGTGGAAAAAAGATAGCCTTTTCAACAGATGGTGCTGGCTCAACTGCAGGTCAACATGCAGAAGAATGAGAATTGATCCACTCTTATCTCCTTGTACTAAGCTCAACTCCAAGTGGATCAAAGACCTCCACATAAAACCAGACACACTAAAACTAATAGAAAAGAAACTGGGGAAGACCCTTGAGGACATTGGCTCAGGGGAAAAATTCCTGAACAGAACACCAATTGCTTATGCTCTAAGAGCAAGAATAGACAAATGGGACCTCATAAAATTACAAAGTTTCTGTAAGGCAAAAGACACTGTCAAAAGGATAAATCAGCAACCAACAAATTGGGAAAAAATCTTCACCAACCCCACATCCGACAGAGGGCTAATCTCCAATGTATACAAAGAACTCAAGAGGTTAGACCCCAGAAAATCAAATAACCCTATCCAAAAATGGGGTACAGAGCTAAACAGAGACTTTTCACCTGAAGAAATTCGGATGGCTGAGAAACACCTTAAAAAATGTTCAACATCACTAGTCATTAGGGAAATGCAAATTAAAACAACCCTGAGATTTCACCTCACACCAGTCAGAATGGCTAAGATTAAAAACTCAGAAGACACCAGGTGTTGGCGAGGATGTGGAGAAAGAGGAACACTCCTCCACTGCTGGTGGGAATGCAAGCTGGTACAACCACTCTGGAAATCAGTATGGTGGTTCCTCAGAAAACTGGGCGTGATACTTCCGGAGGACCCAGCCATACCACTCCTGGGAATATACCCAGAAGATTCACCAGCATGCAATAAGGATACATGCTCCACTATGTTCATAGCAGCCTTATATATAATAGCCAGAAACTGGAAAGAACCCAGATGTCCCTCAACAGAGGAATGGATACCAAAAATGTGGTATATATATACAATGGAGTACTATTCAGCCATCAGAAACAATGAATTCATGAAATTCTTAGAGAAATGGATGGAGCTGGAGAATGTCATACTAAGTGAGGTGCCCCAGTCTCAAAAGAATACCCATGGTATACAGTCACTGATAAGTGGATATTAGCCTAGAAGCTTGGAACACCAAAGACACAAATCACATATCAAGTGATGTCTCACAAGAAGAAAGGAGTGGACACTGGTGCTAGAATGGACCAAATCATCATTTTAGGAGAGTACAAGAACAGTAAAGTGGGAGGGGTTGGATGTGGGAGCAGGGGGAGGGAAAAGGACATGTTGGACCTTTGGGGGTGGGGAACCAGAAAAAAGGGAAATGAATTGTAAATATAGAATATATACAATAAAAAAAATAAAAAAAATAGAATATATCCAATAAAAAATGCCAAGTCATTTTTTCAGAGAGCTAGAAAGAGCAATCTGCAAATTCATTTGGTATAACAAAACCCAGGATAACAAAACTATTCTCCAAAACAATTATCTCCTGGGTGAATCACCCTCCCTGACCTCAAGCTCTACTACAGAGCAATCAGATATGAACCCATACACCTATAGTCACTTGATATTTGACAAAGGAGCTAAAAACATCCAGTGGAAAAAAGATAGCATTTTTAACAAATGGTGTTTGATCGACTTGAGTTCAGCATTCAGAATAATGCAAATCAACCCATTCTTATCTTCTTGTACAAAGCTCAAGACCAAGTGGATCAAGGACCTACACATAAAACCAGATACACTGAAGCTTATACAGGAAAAAGTGGTGAAGAACTTTGAACACCTGGCCACAGGGGAAATTTTCCTGAATAGAACACCAATGACATATTCTCTAAGAACAAGAATTAACAAATGGGACCTCATAATATTGCAAAGCATCTGTAAGGCAAAGGACACTCTCAGTAAGACAAAATGGCAACCAATAGATTGGGAGAAGATCTTTACCAACCCTACATCCAATAGAGGGCTAATATCCAATATATGCAAAGAACTCAAGAAATTAGACTTCAGAGAACCAAATAACCCTATTCAAATGGGGTACAGAGCTAAACAGGAAATTTTCAACTGAGGAAACTTGAATGGCTCTGAAGCACTTAAAGAAATGTTAAGCATCCTTAGTTATCAAGGAAATGCAAATCAAAACACTAAGATTCCACTTCATACCAGTTAGAAGGATTAAGATGAAAAACTCAGGGAACAGCAGATGCTGGAGAAGATGTAGAGTAAGAGGAACACTTCTCCATTGTTGGTGGGATTGCAAGCTGGTAATAAGTTTGCACTCTGGAAATCAGTTTGGTGATTCCTCAGAAAATTGGATACTGTAGTACCTGAGGACCCAGCTATACCACTCCTGGGCATTTACCCAGAAGTTGCTCCAACAAGTAATAAGGACACATGCTCCACTATGGTCATAGCAGCCTTTTTTATAATAGCTAGAAGCTGTAAAGAACTCAGATATCCTTCTACAGAGGAATGGATACAGAAATTGTGGTATATATCGACAATGCAGTACTATTCATCTATTAAAAACAATGAATTCAAGAAATTCTTAGGCAAATGGATGGAACTAGAAAGTGTCATCCTGAGTGAGGTAACCCAATCACAAAAGAACACACATTGTATGCACTCACTGATAAGTGCATATTTACCAAAAAGCTCAAAGTAAACAAGTTAGAATTCACAGATCATAAGAAGTTCAATAAGAAGGAAGACCAAAGCAGAGATGCTTTGGTTCCTCTGAGAAAGGAGATGCTTTGGTTCCTCTGAGAAAGGAAACAAAATACTCACAGGAACACCTATGGATACAAAGTGTGGAGCAGAGACTGAAAGAAAGGCCACCTGAGAATGTCCTACTGGGGAATTAATCTTATATCAGTCACCAAATCCCGAAACTACTATGGATGACAAGAAGTACGTACTGAAAGGAGCCTGTTATGGTTGTCTTTTGGAGGGGCCCTGCCAGAGCCTTACAGATACAAAGGTGGATACTAGCAGACAACCACTGGTTATCTGCTAGTATCCACCTTACTAATCCATATGGTTCCCAATGGAGTAGTTGGAGGGTGGACTAGAGGAGCTTGGGGGATTTGCAGCCCCATGGGAAGAACAAAGATGTCGGTCAACCAGATGCCCCAGGGTTCCCAGGGACCAAGCCATCGACCAAGTGGTATACATGTTTCTAGCCAAAAGAGTGGCAGAGTAATGCCTTTTAGGGCATCTGTGGGAGGAGAGTTCTTTGGTCCTGTGAAGGCTCAATAGATGCACCAGTGTGGGGAAATAATGTGGGGGTTGTGGGAGTGGTTTGGATTGAGGAGCATATTCTTGGAGGCAGGGGGTGAGAGGATGGGTTGGGGGTTCTGGGGGAGAGGAGAAATCAGGAAGGGGGTATAACATTTGAAATGTAAATGAAGAATATATTCAATAAAAAAGAAAAAAAAATCAAGGACATCATGAAATCTGAAGGCAAATAGTTAGAATTAGAAAACATCATCTTGAGTGAGACCCAAAAAGACATGTATGATATTTACTTACTTATAAGTGGACATTAGGTATAAAGTACAATATTATTATGCTACAATCCACAGACCCAAAGAAAGTGGGTAATAAGGACAGCCCAAGGGAGGATGTGAGAATCTAACTTAGAAGGCGAAATAAGTTAGACATCAGATTTGGAAGGAGGGAAGGAACTGTGTGGGAGATGAGGTGGGTAGGGGAACGGCGACGTGATCAGGTATGGGGAGTGAGGCAGGAGAAGGCTAGGAGAGAGAAGAAAAATCAATGGGTGACATCTCTGGGATTAACCAGAGACCTGGGTCAGGGGAGGCTCTCAGGACTCTATGAGGATGACCCTAGCTGAGACTAGAGGCTGGGGATATAGTCAGTTGGGGCTTCGGTGGAGGAAAGGGGACATCAGCCTACCCACAAAACCTTTGACCAAAATTGTGCCCTTCCTATGCGTTGTGCAGGGATAGACATGGAGTAGAGAATGGGGGAATGGCCAACCAATGACTGGCCCATCTTGAGATACATCCTATAGGAGAGAGCCAACCCCTAACACTATTAATGATACTCTGCTATGCTTGTAGACAGGAGGCTAACATAACTGTCTCCTGAGAGACTTCATCCAGCAGCTGATAGAAAGAAATGCAGAGACCCATGACCAAATATCAGGAGTTCAGGGAGTCTTGTGGAAGAGTGGGGAAAAGGATTGGGGGATCCAGAGAGGTCAAGGACACCACAGCAAGACCCACTGAGTTAACTAACCTGGGCCCATGCAGGCTCACAGAAATTGAAACACCAACCAAATAGCATGCAGGGGCTGGACCTAGGCTCCCTATAGAGTTATAGCAGATATGCATCTTGGTCTTCATATGAGTCCCCTAACAATTAGAGAGGGGGCTGTCTCTGACTTTGTTTCCTGATATTGGATATCCTTCCTATAGCTGGACTGTTTGATCTGGGCTCAGTAGGAGAGGATGTACTTAGTTCTCTGTGATTTGATGTCCCAGGCTGAACTGGTCTTTGGGAATTCTTCCCCTTCTCCAAGGAGAAGGGGAGGGAATAATGGGGGAGGGATTTATAAGGGTAGGACTGAGAGGAGAGGAGGGACTGAATATAAAGTGAATACTACATAAAGTAATGAAAAAAGATTGCTTAAGCATGAATGTTTATTCAAAATGTGAAGTAATAGTGTATCATTGTATATTGGAACAATATGCAATGATAAAAGAAGTGAAAAGGTAGATTTTTAAAAATAGAGACTTAAAAGATATTGGTCTTGATGATATAAAAATAAAGTAAGCTTCTACCCCAGCAGAGGCCAAGCCTACATCCTGAACCCTAGAAGTCTTCTACTTCACTAGAGGACTAGCCATCTCCCTGAAAATCAGCTAAAGCTTCCTACCCAATCAGAGGCCAGAATAGGATCTTGAACCCCAGATAAGAATTCCCTGCCTCCAGCTCATGCCTGCATAGCAAAACTCTGACCATTCCTCTTCTCTTCACCATATCCAAGCCTACTTCTCCTACAGAAGCCTACTACCCCACTAGGGGCTGAGCCAGAGCCCTCCTGAACACCAGGTAAGAACACCCCCATCATACACACATCAAACCCACATAGTCCAGAATAACTCCAACTGTCCCTCCTCTTTTACCACCATATCCCAGCCCATAACTCCTACTAAAGCATCCCACCCAACCAGAGACAAGACCATGTCCCTGAAAACGAGGTAAACCACTCCCTTCACTCCAACAAGCATATCTCCAACTGCTTCCTTCCCCTCCTTGTTACCACATCCTGGCCCACACCTCTCTCAGAAGCCTCCTATTCTATCAGAGCCTAGGACAGCATACTGAATCCCAGAGATCAGGTCAGCTCCCTGAAAACCAGGCAGAGGCTTTGTACCCTGCCAGATGCTAGGCCATCATTCTGATCCTCAGATCAGTGACCAGAGCAGAGGCCATGCACATTGTCAGAACCCCAACTTAGGTAGCAACCTCCTGCCAGACCATCCAGACCATCAGTAGCCCAGCCCCCAACTCCAGTGGAGACCCTCTAACTCAAACCACAGGCCTTTCCACCCTGAAGACAGAGGCCAAAAAACAAAACACAAATCCAACAAAGACAACCAGAAATTGGCTCTTAGATCAATAAGCACGTCAAATCCAGATGCCTAAATGTCAGTGTAATAACACAATCGAAAACTGACAGGGCAATGTGTTACCACCAGAGCCCAGCTATCCCACTACAACAATTTCTGAATATTCCAACATAGTTGAAGCACAAGAAAAGCACCTTAAAACCATTCTTGTATAGATGATAGTGTATCTTAAAGTGGAAATGAATGAATCAGTTAAAGAAATGAAGGAAAAATAATAAAATCTTTGTGGAAATCAATAAATCCCATAAAGAATGTCAAGAAAGGCAAGGAAAAAATGAGTTGATAGAAATGAATAAAGAAAGTTGTTTAACAGCTAAAGAGACCCAGGTAGACAGACTCTAGCCGGGGCTACCATCACACTGAGGGATCCGCCATGCTCTCGCCAGCAGGCAGACCCAGCAAGGCTCTGCTGGACTTCTCCACGCCCTCCGGCCTTGCACTGAGGCAGCGGGTGGCAGCCAGCTGGGGTCCCTTAGAGCAACAGTCATGCATAATCACCAGTAGAGAAACAACAGGTGAGCCCAGCCAGTGACCGGAGGTTCAAACACCAGCCAGTGACAACAAGGCCAACTAACACCAGAAATAATCAGATGGCAAAAGGAAAACAAAGGAACATTACTAACAGAAATCAAGGCAACATGACAGCATCTGAACCCAGTTCGCCAACAACAGGAAGCCCTGGATACCCAAACACACCAGAAAAACAAGACTTGGATCTAAAATCACTGATCAGGATGCTGGTAGCTGAACACATAGATAAATCTCTTAAAGAAATAGAGGAGAAACTAGATCAAAAGTTAGAAGCCTTTACAAGGCAAATACAAAAATCACTTAAAGAAATTCAGGAGAAGATGGATCAAAAAGAAGAAGACAATAAGGAGGAAAGACAAAAATCACTTAAAGAAATACAGAAGAACGTGGGTCAACAAGTAGAAGCTATGAAAGAGGAAACACAAAAATCTCTTAAAGAAATACATGAAAACACAATCAAGCAAGCGAAAGATCTGAGCATATCCATCCAGGTTCTAAAAACAGAAGTAGAAACAACTAAGAAATCGCAGAGGGAGACAACATTGGAGATAGAAAACCTTGGGAAGAAATCAGGGGCCATAGATGCAAATATCAACAATAGAATACAAAAGATAGAAGACAGAATCTCAGAAGCTGAAGATACCATAGGAACCATTGATTCAACAGTCAAAGAAAATACTAAATGCAAAAAGGTTGTAACCCCAAACATCCAGGAAATCCAGGACACAATGAGAAGACCAAACTTAAGGATTATAGGTATAGACGAGAGTGAAGATTTACAAGCTAAAGGGCCAGCAAATATCTTCTACAAAATTATGGAAGAAAACTTCCCCAACCTAAAGAGAGAGATGCCCATGAATATACAAGAAGCCTATAGAACCCCAAACAGACTGGACCAGAACAGAAATACATCCTGTCACATAATAATCAAAACTCCAAATGTACTAAACAAAGAAAGAATACTAAAGGCAGCAAGAGAAAAAGGCCAAGTAACATATAAAGGAAGACCTATCAGAATAACACCAGACTTCTCAACTGAGACCATGAAAGCTAGAAGATCCTGGGCAGATATCATGCAAACTCTAAGAGAACACAAATTTCAGCCAAAACTACTTTACCCAGCAAAACTCTCAATCGCCATAGATGGAGACATCAAGGTATTCCATGACAAAACCAAATTTGCACGATATCTTTCCACAAATCCAGCCCTACAAAGGATAATAGGGGGAAAACATCAAGACAAGGATGGAAACTACACCCGGGAAGAAGCAAGATAGAAACCTCCTCTCATCAAACCCGAAAGAAGATAACCTCTCAAATATATAAAAAAATTAAGTTAAAATGTCAGGAGGTAATAATTACTATTCCTTAATATCTCTTAACATCAATGGACTCAATTCCCCAATAAAAAGACATAGATTAACAGACTGAATATGGAAACAGGACCCTATATTTTGCTGCATACAGAAAACACATCTCAGTGTTAAAGACAAACACTGCCTTAGAGTAAAAGGCTGGAAGACAATTTTACAAGCAAATGGTCTCAGGAAACAAGCTGGAGTAGCCATTATAATATCAGATAAAAATGACTTCCAACCTCAAGTCATCAAAAGAGACTCAGAAGGTCACTTGTTGCTGGCCAAAGGGAAAATCCACCAAGAAGAGCTCTCAATACTGAACATCTATGCTCCAAATGCAAGGGCAACCTCATTTGTAAAAGAAAACTTACTAAAGCTTAAAGCACACATTACACCTAACACAATAATTGTGGGTGACTTCGACACTCCACTCTCCTCAATGGACCAATCAGGAAAGCAGAAACTAAACAGGGACACAGTGAAACTAATTGAAACTTTGGACCAATTGGATTTAACATATATATATATATATATATATAACATTTCATCCTAAAGCTAAAGAATATACCTTTTTCTCAGCACCGCATGGAACCTTCTGCAAAATTGATCATATAATTGGTCACAAGACAGATGTCAACAAATACAAGAAGATCGACCTAATCCCATGCCTCCTATCAGATCACCCTGGAATAAGAGTGGTCTTCAATAGCAACAAAACCAACAGAAAGCCCACATACACATGGAAACTGAACAATACTCTACTCAATGAGACCTTGGTCAAGGAAGAAATAAAAAAAGAAATCAAAGACTTTTTAGAATTCAATGAAAATGAAGGTACAACCTACTCAAATCTATGGGACACAATGAAAGCAGTGCTAAGAGGAAAACTCATAGCTCTAAGTACATCCAAAAAGAAACTGGAGAGAGCATACACTAGCAGCTTAACAGCACACCTTAAAGCCCTGGAAGAAAAAGAAGTTAATTCACCCAGGAGGAGTAGAAGACAAGAAATCATCAAACTCAGGGCTGAAATCAATCAAGTAGAAACAATGAGAACCATACAAAGAATCAACAAAACCAGGAGCTGGTTCTTTGAGAAAATCAACAAGATAGATAAACCCTTAGCCAGACTAACCAAAGGACACAGAGACAGTATCCAAATTAACAAAATTAGAAATGAAAAGGGGGACATAACAACAGAAACTGAGGAAATTCAAAAGATCGTCAGATCCCACTACAAAGGTCTATACTCAAAACAAGTGGAGAATCTGGAGGAAATGGACAATTTCCTAGACAGATACCAAATACCAACATTAAATCAGCATCAAGTAGATTAGTTAAATTGTCCATAACCCCTAAAGAAATAGAAGGGTTTATAGAAAGCCTCCCAACCAAAAAAAGTATGGGACCAGATGGTTTTAGTGCAGAATTCTTCCAGACCTTCAAAGAAGACTTAACACCAATACTCTTCAAACTATTCCACAAAATAGAGACAGAAGGGACACTGCCCAACTCATTCTTTGAAGCCACAATTATGCTGATACCTAAACCACAAAAAGATCCAACAAAGAAAGAGAACTACAGGCCAATTTCTCTTATGAATATCGATGCAAAAATACTAAATAAAATTCTTGCCAACCGAATCCAAGAGCACATCAAAACGATCATTCACCATGATCAAGTAGGCTTCATCCCAGGGATGCAGGGATGCTTCAATATAAGGAAATCCATCAATGTAATCCACTACATAAACAAACTAAAAGAAAAAAAAACCACATGGTTATCTCATTAGATGCTGCAAAAGCATTCGACAAAATTCAGCATCCTTTCATGCTAAAAGTCTTGGAAAGAGCAGGAATTCAAGGCCCATACCTCAACATAGTAAAAGCAATCTACAGCAAACCAGTAGCCAACATCAAAATAAATGGAGAGAAACTTGAAGCAATCCCACTAAAATTAGGGACTAGACAAGGCTGCCCTTTCTCTCCATATCTTTTCAATATAGTACTTGAAGTTCTAGCAAGAACAATTAGACAACATAAGGAAGACAAAGGGATACAAATTGGAAAGGAAGAAGTCAAACTATCATTATTTGCAGACGATATGATTGTTTACTTAAGTGACGCAAAAAACTCCACCAGAGAACTTCTACAGCTGATAAACAACTTCAGCAAAGTGGCTGGTTATAAAATTAACTCAAGAAAATCAGTAGCCTTCTTGTACTCAAAGGATAAGCAGGCTGAGAAAGAAGTTAGGGAAATAACACCCTTCACAATAGCCACAAACAACATAAAGTACCTTGGCGTAACTCTAACCAAACAAGCAAAAGATCTGTATGACAGGAACTTCAAGTCCTTGAAGAAAGAAATCGAAGAAGA
This sequence comes from Apodemus agrarius, assembly GCA_964023405.1. Lineage (NCBI taxonomy): Eukaryota > Metazoa > Chordata > Mammalia > Rodentia > Muridae > Apodemus > Apodemus agrarius. The sequence goes on along the minus strand of OZ030010.1, from coordinate 73,106,351 downwards.
CCTTAGAAGATGGAAAAATATTTCTTGTTCCTGGATTGGCAGGATCAATATAATAAAAATGGCCATCTTGCCAAAAATCCAGGATAGCTAAAACTATTCTCAACAATAAAAGGACTTCTGGGGGAATCAATATCCCTGACCTCAAGCAGTACTACAGAGCAATTGTGTTAAAAACTGCATGGTATTGGTACAGCAATAGGCAAGTAGATCAATGGAATAGGATTGAAGACCCAGAAATGAACCCACAGACTTTTGGTTACTAGGTCTTTGATAAAGCAGCCACAACCATCCAGTGGAAAAAAAGATAGCCTTTTCAACAAATGGTGCTGGTTTAACTGGATGTCAACATGCAGAAGAATGCGAATTGACCCACTCTTATCTCCTTGCACTAAGATCAACTCCAAGGACCAAGGATCAAGATCAAGGACCTCCACATAAAAGCAGATACACTGAAACTATTAGAAAAGAAACTATCGTCCTGAGTGAGTTAACCTAATCACAAAAGAATACACATGAAATGCAATCACTGATAAGTGGATATTAATGAGCCCAGAAGCCCTAAATACTCAAGGCACAATTAGCAAGTCAAATGATTCCCAAGGAGAAGAATGGAGAGGACCCTGGGCCTGTAAAGATTGGATCCAGTTTTGTAGACCCAGAACAGAGAAATCGTGTGTGTGGGGGGAATGATTGGGGAATAGTTGGGGGGAGAGGAATTATGGGACTATGGTGTGTGTGGGGGAACTGGGAAAAGGGAAAACCTTTGGAATGTAAACATAGAATATAGAAAATAAAAATAAAAAAAAAAAGAAACTTGTTTAAAACATGAAATTGGAACTAGGAGAAACAAAGGAAACAGGAACTGAGGAAATATTGGAGGTGAAAAATCTAAACATGTAAATAGTAACTACTGATGGAAGCATCAGCAGAATACAAGAAATGGAACAGAGAATCTCAGGTGTAGAAGATACAATAGAAGAAACTGAAACAGCAGTCAAAGAAAATGTTAACTCTATAAAATTCATAGCACATATCCTCCAGGAAATCTGAAACACTATGAAAGGACCAAAACTAAGAATAATAGAAATAGAAGAAGAAAAAAATCAAAGGCCCTGTCTTAGGGTTTTACTGCTGTGAACAGACACCATGACCAATGCAAGTTTTATAAAAGACAAGATTTAATTGGGACTGGCTTACAGGCTCAGAGGTTCAGTCCATTATCATCAAGGCAGAAACATGGCAGCGTCCAGGCAGATATGGTGCAGGAGGAGCTAAGAGATTGATATCTTCATCTGAAGGCGGCTAGTGGAAGACTGACTTCCAGGCAGCCAGGGGGAGGGTCTTAAGCCCACACCCACAGTGACACACCTACTCCAACAAGGCCACACCTCCTAATATGTTCACTTCCTGGGCCAATCATATACAAACCATCACATTCCACTCCCTGTCCCCCATAGGCTTGTTAAAACATGAGTCTATGGGGGCCATACTTAAACATAACATAATGCAAAATACATTTAGTCCAACTTCAAAAGTCCCTGTAGTTTATAGCAGTTTCAACAGTGTTAAAAGTCCAAAGTTCAGCGCCTCTTTTGAGATTCATCCAATCACTTAACTGTAATCCCCCAAGCAAGACAGGAAACTAGCTGGGCAAAGTCCAAACTCTGCATCTCCATGTTTGATGGCAAAGCAGTCTTCAGCTATCCAACTCCCTTTTCATCCTTGTTGACTTCAACAAGGTTCTTTCTCCTGGGCTTGTTCCACTCCCTGTTAGTAGCTTTCCTTGGCAGGCATCCTGTGGCTCTGGAATCTTTAGCATCTTGGGTATTCCAAGTCAAGTTCAGCTTCACAGCTTCTTGTTCCAATGTCTGAGATCCACACATGATCTTCTGTACATCTCCAAAGAGCTGGTGTCACTTCTCTAGCTCTGCTCTCTATAGCACTCTAAGTTCAGATTGATCCACTCTGCTGCTACTGCTGTTCTTGGTGGTCATCCCGTGGTACTGGCATCTCCAATATGCTAGGGTCTTCCACTGCAACTATACTTCACCAAAGCCTCTCATAGGCTCTATTTATTGTACCAAGCCTCAACTCCTTTGCATGACCCCTTCAGTCCTGGGCTGTCAATTACAACTGAGGGTACACTTTCACCAATGGCCTTATATGGCCTCTCACAGTACCAAGCCTCAGCTGTTCTTCATGATGCCTTCATGCCTTCAAAACCAGTACCACCTGGATGATTCTTACACCTTACCAAGTATAGCTGCAGCATGAGGTACAACCTTGGCTATCTCTGGAATACAGGTTCTTTGTGCTCTCAAAAAACAATTTCCTGAGGATTTCACCTCAGTGATGCTGGTCTTTTCTTAATCACCACTAATTTCTTAGCTCCAGCTAACCAGCATCAATTGTCCCAGTAGTCTCCTTCTTTTGAATATAAAGCCAGAGACACATGACTGAAGCTGCTGAGTTCTGCTGCTTGCAGGGGCTGGAACATTCACCCCTTAATTTTATTGTTATCACTAGCTTCCCTTTTCCCAGCTTCTTCACCGCCAAAGTTGGCTGTCCTGAATCTTGCTCCATAGACTGACTTTGAACTCAAGAGATCTGCATGCCTGTCTCCTAAGCACTGGTATTAAAGGTGTGTGGTCCACCAAGTCTGGATTAAAGTTTTTCTTCACCTAGAATTTACTCTGTTCTAGGCTGGCCTTGAACTCAGAGATCTGCTTTTCTTTGCCTCCTAGGATTAAATGTTTGTAAGGCCCTGCCTGGAACTAAAGTAAACTGGGTGAATCTTGCCCCCAAGGTCACCACTCCTTTAATTCAATTTAATATGCTTGAATTCAGCTCCATTTCACTTCCTGGAGTCCCTTTAATACTCAAACTATATATTTTATACTCAAACTATATATTTTGTACTTTTCCTTTCTCAGCTTGCTATGTTTGTTCAACATTCTCTTTATCAGACTTAACCAGAGAACAAAGTCTTTGTTGGGCTTTTTTGAGACTTCCTTTGCAGATGCAATTAATAAAAATCTCTTTACCTTAGCCTTAGGCAGTCTCTTCAGACAATGGCAAAAAGTAGCCGAGTTCTTCACCAAAACATTCCAAAAGAGTCTCTCAGCCACATATTAAAGTTCTTCTCTACTGAAACCTCTTGGGCCGTCAGGCCTACACAGTTAAAATAACCCTCAGCACCATATGTTCCATATTCCTACTAGTCTGGCCCATTAAGCCCCACTTAAATAATTCTGTGGCTTTCCAAATCCAAAGCCCCAAAATCCACATTCTTCCGCACAAAAGCATGGTCTGGCCTATCACAGCAATACTCTACTCCTGGTACCAACTTCTGTCTTAGTTAGGGTTTTACTGCTGTGAACAGACACCATGACCAATGCAAGTTTTATAAAAGACAACATTTAATTGGCACTGGCTTACAGGCTCAGAGGTTCAGTTCATTATCATCAAGGTAGAAACATGGCAGCGTCCAGGCAGATATGGTGCAGGAGGAGCTAAGAGAGCTATATCTTCATCTGAAGGCGGCTAGTGGAAGACTGACTTCCAGGCAGTCAGGGGGAGGGTCTTAAGCCCACACCCACAGTGACACACCTACTCCAATAAGGCCACACCTCCTAATATGTTTACTTCCTGGGCCAATCATATACAAACCATCACAGGCCCTGAAACTATTTTCAACAAAATCATGGAAGAAAATTTTCTTAACCTAAAGAAACAGATGCCTATAAAGGTATAAGAAAGGAGCTCCAGTGACAGGCCCAAATTGGGATCCAGCTTAAGGGGAGGCCCCAAGGCCTGCTACTATCACTGATGCTATGGTGTGGTTGCAAACAGGGGCCTATTATGACTGCTCTCTGAAAAGCCCAACAAGCAACTGAAAGAGTCAGATGCAGATATTTTCACCCAATCAGTAGAGAGAGACCCTGTGGTTGAATTAGGAAAAAGCTTAAAGAAGCTGAGGAGGAGGAAGACCAGCAGTCTCAACTAACTTGGAACTCAGAGATCTCTCAGAAACTGAACCACCAACCAGGAAGAATATACCAGCTGATATGAGGCCCCCGACACATATATAGCAGAGGACTGGCAGGTTTGTGTTCAATCCGAGAAGATGCACCTAAACCTCAAGAGACTTGAGGCCCCAGAGAGTGGGGAAGTCTGGTGAGTTGGGGGTGGGGACATTCTTTTGAAGATGGGGACAGAGAAGATATGGGATGTGGAACAGTCAGAGGGAGGACTTGGGGGAGGATAAAGTCTGGAATGTAAAGAAAAATTAATAGCTGAATAGTACTCCATTGTATACATAGACCTCCATTTATGTATCCATTCCTCTGTTGAGGGACATCTAGGTTCTTTCCAGCTTCTGGCTATTATAAATAAGGCTGCTATGAGCATAGTGGAGCATGTGTCCTTATTGCATGTTGGAGCATCTTCTGGGTATATGCCCAGGAGTGGTATAGCTGGGTCCTCAGGTAGTGCTATGTCTAATTTTCTGGGGAGCCACCAAACTGATTTCCAGTATGCAAACTGATTACCAGCTTTCAGTCCCACCAACAATGGAGAAGTGTTCCTCTTTCCCCATATCCTCTCCAGCATCTGCTGTCTGCTGAGTTTTTCATCTTAGCCATTCTGACTGGCATGAGATGGAATCTCTGTGTTGTTTTGATTTGCATTTCCCTGATAACTAAGGATGCTGAACATTTCTTTAGCTGCTTCAGCGCCATTCGAGTTTCCTCAGTTGAAAATTCCCTGTTTAGCTCTGTACCCCATTTTTTATAGGGTGATTTGTCTATCAGTAGTCTAACTTTTTGAGTTCTTTGTATAGATTGGATATTAACCATCTATTGGATGTAGGATTGGTAAAGATCTTTTTCCAATCTGTTGGTTGCCATTTTGTCCTATTGACAGTGTCCTTTATCTTACAGAAGCTTTGCAGTTTTATAAGGTCTCGTTTGTTGATTCTTGTTCGTAGAGCATAAGCCATTGGTGTATTATTCAGGAAAATTTCCCCTGTGCCCATATATTCAAGGTTCTTCACCACTTTCTCCTCAATAAACTTCAGTGTATCTGGTTTTATGTGTAGGTCCTTGATCCACTTGGACTTGAGCTTTGTACAAGGACACAAGAATGGGTACATTTGCATTTTTCTGCATGCTGATGACCAGTTGATCCACCACCATTCAGCTATTAAAAACAATGAATTCATGAAATTCTTGGGCAAATGGATGGAATTAGAAAGTGTCATCCTGAGTGAGGTAAGCCAATCACAAAAGAATGCAAATGGTATGCACTCACTGATAAGTGGATGTTAGCACAGAAGCTAAAAATAAACAAGTTACAATTCACAGAGCACAGGAAGCTCAAGAAGAAGGAGGACTTAAGTGAGGGTGCTTTGCTTCCTCTGAGAAAGGGAACAAAATACAGGAGCAACAAAGGAGAAAAAGTGTGGAGCAGAGACTGGAATAAAGGCCACACAGAGACTGCCTTAACTGGGGATTCATCCTATAAACAGTCACCAAACCCTATTATGGACAACAAGAAGTGCATACCAAAAGGAGCATGGCATGGTTGTCTCTGGAAGGGTCTTGACAGAGCCTTACACATAAAGGGGCACATGCTAGCAGCCAACCATTGGCCTGGGTGTGAGTTCCCCAATGTAGGAGCTGGAGGATGGTCCAGAGGAGCTGGAGGGATTTACAGCCCCATGGGAAGAACTAGGATGTCTGCCACCCAGGGACTAAACCATCAACCAAGGGGTACACAGGAATGCCTTGTCCAGCATCAGTGGGAGAACTGGTCCTTGGACAGGTGAAGGCTCAATAGATGCCCCAACAAAGGGAAATTGAGGAGGTGGGGGAGGTGGGAGTGGGTAGGGTGGAGGGGCATAGACTTGGAGGCAAGGGTGGGAGGAGGGGTTGGGGTTTTCAGGGAGGAAGGAAACCAGGAAAGGTTTTAGCTTTTGAAATGTTAATGAAGATTATGTTCAATAAAAAGAATAATTTTTTGTAAGTGGAAAAAAAAACCTTACTGAAAAGAAAGCCCCCTTGCCACAATATAATAATCAAAACTTTAAACTCACAGAACAAAGAAAGAATATTAAAAAATGCAATGGAAAAAGCCAAATAGCATAAAGTCAGACCTATTAGAATTATACACAACCCCTCAATAGAGACCCTAAAAGCCAAAAGGACCTAGACAGATATCTTGCAGACTCTGTGAGACCACAGACACCAGCCCAGACTATCATACCAAGCAAAAATCATCATATATGGAGAAAACAAGATATTTAATGGAATACTCAAACAGCATTTATCTACAAATCCAGCTCTACAGATACTAGAATTAAAACTCCAACCCAAGGAGGATAATTATACCTGTGAAAACACAGAAAATAAATAATCTCACACCAGCATAATGCAAAAAAGGGAAACACACACACACACACACACACACACACACACACAACCACTACCACCAGCACCACCAGCACCACCACCACCAGCAGCACCACCACCACCAATATCAACAAAATAATAAGAATTAATAAACATTCGTCATTGCTCTCTCTCAATATCAGTGGACTCAATTTCCCAATAAAAAGCCAAAAAAAAAAAAAAACCAAAAAAACAAAAACAAAAAAACCCAAAACCCTAACAGAATGAATACAAAAACAGAATCCACCCCTCTTTTGTGCAAAGGTAATACATTTTAATATAAAAAATAGCTACTACCTCAGAATAAAAGGTTGAGAAAACATTTCTTTTTTTATTAGATATATTTTTTATTTACATTTCAAATGATTTTCTCTTTCCTGGTTCCCGCCTCCCCGAAAGTCCCATAAGCCCTCTCCCCTCCCCCTGTGGTAAATGGTTTCAAGAAGCAAGTTGGTATAGCTATTCTAATATCTAACAAAATACACTTAAAACCAAAATTAATCAAAAGAGATGGGGAAGGAAACTTCATACTCATTAAACAAAGAAGCAAAAATGGGGAACAAAATAATAGACAACAAGGAAATCCTAAGAATCATTAAATTATACTTCAAAAAATAGTACTACGCAAAATTGTAAAATCCAAAAGAAATGACCAGTTTTCTATAGAGACCAGCTACCAAAATTAAATCAAGACCAGATAAACAATTTAAATAGACTTATAAACCTTAAGAAAATAAAAGCAATTAATGAAAGATGAAAGTCCCCCTGCCCCAAAACAAAAGCCCAGGGTCAGATTATTGTATCACATAATTCTATCAGATTCTCAGCTAATTCCAGCACTCTCAAATTTCCAAATAGAAACAGAAGGAACATTGCAACATTGTCCAATTCATTTTATCAGGCCATAATCACTGAAACTCAAAGCACACAGACTCAATAAAGAAAGAGAATTACAGACCAATTTCCTTCTTGAACATAGATGCAAAAATAATCAATAAAATACTTTCAAACCAAATCCAAGAACTCATCAAAAACATCATCCACCATGTTCAGGAAGTCTTCATCCCAGAGATGCAGAAGTGGTTCAACCTATGAAAATCTGTCAATGCAATCCACTCTATATACAAACTCAAAGCAAAAGAAAAACACATCCGGAAAGTGAAAGGGGTAAGGTAAACAGGGGGATGGGGAATGGGATGGGGATTTTTGGAGGGATAATGAAAAAGGGGATACCATTTGAAATGTAAATAAAGCAAATATCTAATAAGATAAAATAAAAAAAAACCCAAAGCTAAAAAACATAACCATCTCATTAGATGCTGAAAAAGGTTTTGTCAAAATCTAACACCCTTTCATGATACAAGATTTTTGAGAGATCATGGATACAAAGCACACACTTAATTACAATAAAGGCAATATCCAGCAATCAAATAGCCAATATCAAATTAAATGGAGAGACACTCAATGAATTTCCATTGAAATTAGGGAGCAGAAAAGGATTCCCACGCTGCATATTTATTCAGTATAGTACTTGAAGTTCTAACCACAGCAGTAAGACAACTAAAGAAGATCAAGGGGATTTAAATTGGAAAAGATGAAGTCAGTGTCACTATTTGCAGACAATATGATTGTATACATAGGTGACCCTTTATAGTGTACGAGGAAACTCTTAGAGTGTTAGTGAAGTGGCTGGATACAAGTTAACTATAAAAGAATTCAGCAGCCCTCTTGTATACAAATAACAAAGGGGCTGAGATAGAACTCAGAGAAACAACACCCTTTACTAGCCACAAATAATATTGGTGTAACTTTAACCAAGCAAGTGAGACTTGTATGATTAAAACTTTATATGGGACGTATGGTGGTGGGGGGGAACTGGGAAAGGGGAAAGCCTTTGGAATGTAAACAAAGAATATAGAAAATAAATAAAAAATACATGAAGGTAAGGAAAAGAAAAAAAAAACTTTAAGTCTTTGAGGAAGGACACTGAAGAAGCTATCAAAAGAACAAAGGATCTCCCATGCTCTTGGATTCAAAGGATCAACATAATAAAAATGACCATTTTGGCTATCACAAGGGGACCTCCATTCTTCCACTGTCTTTTCTCCACCCACATCAGATCCCTGAACCAAATAGGTAAGCTTCCCTCCTCGCACCCATCTTCCCTGTTCTCTGAGCCCATCTGGCTTGCTATCCCAGGGGTATTTTCACTCCCTGGCAGCCTCTCCTCCACCTCCATCAGACTCCTGAACCATACAGGTGAGCTTTGTAATTAAGTAAAATTTCATCTCAACAAAAATAAACACTATACGTATATATATATAATATGCATATACACACACATGTGTGTATGTATATATGTATATATATCATATATATATATATATATATATATATATATATATATATATATATATATTCTGAACAGACAAAATCCCCAAGCTTTCCCAGGAAGACCATGAAGATGATACAGACATTTACTTTCTCTGCTCATATTTATAGCAGTGATTCAAGTTTTTGCTAGGGAAGACACAAGAAAGGAAGCAAAGTGTTACAAATATGAAATGAAGAAACCAAAACATTATCCATGCTTACTGTGATATCTTCTTATACATGAGAAACTCTAGAGTCTCTGCCAGAAAACTCCTAGAACAGATCAACACATGCCACAAAATGGTAGGAGACAAATAACCATACAAAATCAGTACCATTCCTATGTACCATAGGTAAGTACATGGAAGGAGAAAGAGAAATAATCACATTCACAATAAAGTCAAAACATATTGGGATACACTTAACTAAGGAAATTGAAAATCTTTACAATGAAAACTTTAAAATGTATGAAAGTAAAGAGGACAGTTATAAACAAAACACAAATCTTTCCATCCAATTGGAAATGGACAGAGACAATGGTGTGAAAATGGCCATCTTACTAAAATCAATCTTCAGATATAATGTAATCTCATTGAATATGACAGGACCATTCTTCTCATAGAGAAAAATACTATCTCAAAATATATAAGAAAGGTCTAAAAATATAGCCCAAAATAATTTTGATAAAATGAACACTATAGAATATAACACCATCATACCTGATTTCAAATTATATTATGCAGTTATTGCAGTAAAATCAGCATGGTACTAGTACAATAACAGTCACATAGATCATTGACAATAATAGGGGATACAGACATATAAATCCAAGAAAATACAATCATCTGATACTTTCATAAGATGCCCAAAATACATATTGTAGAAAAAATAACCTTTTTAACAAATCGTTCTAGGGAAATTGGATGTCCATATATAGAATACTAAAATAAGATCTTTATATTTTACCTATAAAAAATTTAAATGGACCAAAGCTCTTAATGTAGAACTTAGAGATCTGATGTTTCTAGAGGAAAATTATGGAGGGTAATTTGATATATAGATATATGCAGTAACTATGAATAATAGTCTGTTTATACTTTAAGAAGAACAGTAAAAAATAGTATATCATGAAACCAAGTACTTCTATATAGTAAAGGCAACTGTCATTTCAGTATAGAAGCAGCCTTCAGAAGCTGTGAACTACGAACCCTCATATTCAGAAGGAGTTATCTCACCAGTGGCATTAGTTTCTGGACCCTTAGCAGATGATCCTATCCACAATCTCCTGAAGGAATTTTACTTCTTCATCATCTGCAAAATCAGCAGTAACCTTCCTAGAGGGAGACAACAGACAAGATAATACTGATGTCCCCTTATACCCTCCTATAGTTGTCTCTAGACCAATAACCAGACTTAAGAGTAAGCAGGCTTCTAGAAGGCATATTGGAGATTTAGTTACCTCTGGGGCATTCTCAGTTGCCCTGAGAAGTCTGTTGTTCCTCAGCAGACCTCCATTCTCCTGCCACCTCTCCACCCACCTTCATTAGACCTGCAGATCCAGAACCATACAAACCTGCTGATCCTGAACAATAGAGATCTGTTGGTCTAGAACCATATAGACATAGATACCCATCAGATGCCTGCCAGACCAGAAACATTGAGGTTCATCCTCCTCCAAATACCTACTACAATAGGAATACCCAGAGACCAATGTCATCTGGATGGTTAAAAACTCTCGAAAGAACACAATCAGACAAAGTCAGGGCAATATGACTTCTTCAGAGCACAGCTACCCTACTACAGCAAGCCCTGGATATCCTAACACAACCAAACCTCAACAAAATGATCTTAAACACAAACTTTTAAACATGATAGAGGTCTTTCAAGTGGAAATGAATACATTAAATGAATAAATTAAAGAAATACAGGAAAATATAATTAGAGATTTTAAAAGAGGAAAAAATAAATCCCTTAAAGTATTCAGGAAAATATAATTAAATAAGTGAATAAAAAATAAAACTCACAAACATCTGAAAATGAATTTAGAAGCAGTAAGTAAAACACAGATTGAAGGAATCCTGGAGATAGAAAACCTAGTGAAGATCGGCTTGCAGAGGAGGGCGCCATCTTGCCTCGGGGTACTGCAGGTGGCCAACAGCTGTGGCCAGGTTCTAGGACAGAGTCTTAGCCTAACATTGATTACCCCATCAGGCTCTTACCAGCACCCAGAGCCAGAGCAGCCTGGCTGCAGCAGGAGGTCTGTGCACCGAACAGCTTGGCGATGCACCCAGAACCAGATCAGCTCGGTGGGTGGATTCTGCACGACTTGGGCAGGCACCAACTTGCTCAGAGGTCTGTGCCTGGAGGACAGCCAGAGGCCGACATCTTGCCTCAGGGCACCACAGACAGCTAACCAGACAGAGCTTTGTGGACTGGAGCACCATGATCTAGGCTTCTCCAGAGCTGAGGAGGTAATTAGGAGCCCAGTAGCAGAAACCTTATGGTCTCCACCTCGGGAGCACGGATGCCCTCTATAGAAGCACCAAACCCCAGGCTCACAGGAGCTTCAAACAGCAACCAGTTACAACAAGACCAACTAACTCCAGAGATAAACAGATGGCAAAAGGCAAACACAGGAACGTTACTAACAGAAATCAAGGCAATATGGCAGCATCTGAACCCAATACTCCAACCACAGAAAGTCCTGGATACCCCCAAAACACCAGAAAAACAAGAGTTGGATTTAAAAGCACTGGTCATGATGTTGCTAGAGGAGCACAAAAAAGACATAAATAAATCTCTTAAAGAAATGCAGGGGAACATAAATAGGGTAGAAGCCCTTACAATGAAAATAAAAATCACTTAAAGAATTCCAGGAGAATATGGATCAACAGACAGAAGTCAATAAAGAGGAAAGGAAAAAAATCACTTAAAGAAATGCAGGAGAAATTGAGTCAACAGGCAGAAGTCATGAAAGAGGAAACACAAATATCTCTTAAGGAATTGCAAGAAAACACAAACAAGTGAAGGAACTGAGCAAAACCATCCAAGATCTAAACACAGAGGTAGAAACAACTAAGAGATCAAAAAGGGAGACAACTTTGGAGATAGAAAACCTTGGGAAGAAATCAGGGGTCGTAGATGCAAATATCAACAATAGAATACAAGAGATAGAAGTAAGAGTCTCAGATGCTGAAGATACCATAGGAACCATGGATTCAACAATTAAAGAAAATGCAAAATGCAAAAGGCTGGTAACCCAAAACATCCAGGAAATCCAGGACACAATGAGAAGACCAAACCTAAGGATTATAGGGAGAGATGAGAGTGAAGATCTAAAGTTTAAAGGGCCAGCAAATATCTTCAACAAAATTATAGAAGAAAACTTCCCTAACCTAAAGAGAGAGATGCCCATGAATATACAAGAAGCTCACAGAACTCCAAACAGACTGGACCAGAACAGAAATACCTCCCGTTACATAATAATCAAAACTCCAAATGTACTAAACAAAGAAAGAATATTAAAGGCAGTAAGAGAAAAAGACCAAGTAACATATAAAGGAAGACCTATCAGAATCACACAAGACTTCTTATCAGAGACCATGAAAGCTAGAAGATCCTGGGCAGACCTCATGCAGACCCTAAGAGAACACAAACTTCAGCCAAGACTACTATACCCAGCAAAACTCTCAATTGCCATAGATGGGGAAACCAAGATATTCCACGACAAAACCAAATTTGCAAGATACTTATCTACAAACCCAGCCCTACAAAGGATAATAGGGGAAAAATCCCAACACAAGGGGGGAAACAACACCCCAGAAGAAACAAGATAGAAACCCCATCTCATCCAACCCAAAAGAAGAGAACCACTCAAATACAAATAATAATAACAATGCCCAAAATGTCAGGAAGTAATAATTACTATTCCTTAATATCTCTTAATATCAATGGACTCAATTCCCCAATCAAAAGACACAGACTAACAGACTGGATACGGAAACAGGACCCTACATTTTGCTGCATACAGGAAACACATCTCAGTGTCAAAGACAAACACCACCTTAGAGTAAAAGGCTGGAAGACAGACAGTTCTACAAGCAAATGGTCCCAGGAAACAAGCTGGACTAGCCATTCTAATATCAGATAAAATTGACTTTCAACCTAAAGTCATTAAAAGAGACACAGAAGGTCACTTCCTGCTTGTCAAAGGGAAAATCCACCAAGAAGAATTCTCAATACTGAACATCTATGCGCCAAATGTAAGGGCACCCTCATTCGTAAAAGAAACTTTACTAAAGCTTAAAGCACACATCGCACCTAACACAATGATTGTAGGTGACTTCAACACTCCACTCTCCTCAATGGACCGATCAGGAAAGCAGAAACTAAACAGGGACACAGTGAAACTAATTGAAGCTTTGGACCAATTGGATTTAACAGATATATATAGAACATTCCATCCTAAAACAAAAGAGTATACCTTTTTCTCAGCACCGCACGGTACCTTCTCAAAAATTGATCATATAATTGGTCACAAGACAGACCTCAAAAAATAAAAGAAGACCGAACTAATCCCATGTCTCCTATCGGATCACTATGGAGTAAAAGTGGTCTTCAATAGCAAGAAGAACAACAGAAAGACCACATACACATGGAAACTGAACAATACTCTACTCAATGACACCCTGGTCAAGGAAGAAATAAAGAAAGAAATCAAAGACTTTTTAGACTTCAATGAAAATGAAGGTACGACTTACCCAAATCTCTGGGATACAATGAAAGCAGTGCTAAGAGGAAAACTCATAGCCCTGAGTGCCTCCAAAAAGAAACTGGAAAGAGCATACACTAGCAACTTAACAGCACACCTGAAGGCCCTGGAACAAAAAGAAGCTAACTCACCCAGGAGGAGTAGAAGAGAGGAAATCATCAAACTAAGGGCTAAAATCAATCAAGCAGAAACAAACAGAACCATACAAAGAATCAACAAAACCAGGAGCTGGTTCTTCGAGAAAATCAACAAGATAGATAAACCCTTAGCTAGACTAACCAAAGGGCACAGAGATAGTATCCAAATTAACAAAATTAAAAATGAAAAGGGGGATATAACAACAGAAACAGAGGAAATTCAAAAGATCATCAGATCCTACTACAAAGGCCTATACTCAAAACAAGTGGAGAATGTGGAGGAAATGGACAATTTCCTAGACAGATACCAAATACCAAAATTAAATCAGCATCAAGTAGACCAGCTAAACAGTCCCATAACCCTTAAAGAAATAGAAGGGGTTATAGAAAGCCTCCCAACCAAAAAAAGTACGGGAGCAGATGGTTTTAGTGCAGAATTCTACCAGACCTTCAAAGAAGACTTAACACCAATACTCTTCAAACTATTCCACAAAATAGAGACAGAAGGGACACTGCCCAACTCGTTTTTCGAAACCACAATTACGCTGATACCTAAACCACAAAAAGATCCAACAAAGAAAGAGAACTACAGGCCAATTTCTCTTATGAATATAGATGCAAAAATACTAAATAAAATTCTTGCCAACCGAATCCAAGAGCATATCAAAACGATCATTCACCATGATCAAGTAGGCTTCATTCCAGGAATGCAGGGATGGTTCAATATACGGAAATCCATCAATGTAATCCACTATATAAACAAACTAAAAGAAAAAAACCACATGGTCATCTCATTAGATGCTGAAAAAGCATTTGACAAAATTCAGCATCCTTTCATGCTAAAAGTCTTGGAAAGAGCAGGAATTCAAGGCCCATACCTAAACATAGTAAAAGCAATCTACAGCAAACCAGTAGCCAACATCAAAATAAATGGAGAGAAACTTGAAGCAATCCCACTAAAATCAGGGACTAGACAAGGCTCTCCTCTCTCTCCATATCTTTTCAATATAGTACTTGAAGTTCTAGCGAGAGCAATCAGACAACATAAGGAAGTCAAAGGGATACAAATTGGAAAGGAAGAAGTCAAAGTATCATTATTTGCAGATGATATGATAGTCTACTTAAGCGATCCAAAAAAACTCCACCAGAGAACTTCTACAGCTGATAAACAACTTCAGCAACGTGGCTGGTTATAAAATTAACTCAAGCAAATCAGTAGCCTTCTTGTACTCAAAGGACAAGCAGGCTGAGAAAGAAGTTAGGGAAATAACACCCTTCACAATAGCCACAAACAACATAAAGTACCTTGGCGTAACTCTAACCAAACAAGTGAAAGATCTGTATGACAGGAACTTAAAGTCCCTGAAGAAAGAAATCGAAGAAGACCTCAGAAGATGGAAAAATATTTCTTGCTCCTGGATTGGCAGGATCAATATAGTAAAAATGGCCATCTTGCCAAAAGCAATCTACAGATTCAGTGCAATCCCCATCAAAATCCCAAATCAATTCTTCATAGATCTAGAAAGAGCAATTCTCAAATTCATCTGGAGCAACAAAAAACCCAGGATAGCTAAAACTATTCTCAACAATAAAAGGACTTCTGGGGGAATCAATATCCCTGACCTCAAGCAGTACTACAGAGCAATTGTGTTAAAAACTGCATGGTATTGGTACAGCAACAGGCAGGTAGATCAATGGAATAGGATTGAAGACCCAGAAATGAACCCACAGACTTATGGTCACTTGATCTTTGATAAAGGAGCCACAACCATCCGGTGGAAAAAAGATAGCCTTTTCAACAAATGGTGCTGTTTCAACTGGAGGTCAACATGCAGAAGAATGCGAATTGACCCACTCTTATCTCCTTGTACTAAGATCAACTCCAAGTGGATCAAGGACCTCCACATAAAACCAGACACACTGAAACTATTAGAAAAGAAACTTGAGAAGACCCTGGAGGACATGGGCACAGGGGTAAAGTTCCTGAAAGAACACCAATAGCTTATGCTCTAAGATCAAGAATTGACAAATGGGACCTCATAAAATTACAAAGTTTCTGTAAGGCAAAGGACACTGTCAGAAGGACAAAATGGCAACCAACAAAGTGGGAAATGATCTTCACCAACCCCACATCCGACAGAGGGCTAATATCCAATATATACAAAGAACTCAAGAAGTTAGACCCCAAAGAACCAAATAACCCTATCAAAAAATGGGGTACAGAGCTAAACAAAGAATTTTCACCAGAAGGAATTCAGATGGCCGAGAAACACCTTAAGAGATGTTCAACATCATTAGTCATCAGGGAAATGCAAATCAAAACAACCCTGAGATTCCACCTCACTCCAGTTAGAATGGCTAAGATTAAAAACTCGAGAGACAACAAGTGCTGGCGAGGATGTGGAGAAAGAGGAACACTCCTCCACTGTTGGTGGGATTGCAAAATGGTAAAACCACTCTGGAAATCAGTGTGGTGGTTCCTCAGAAAATTGGGCATGCCACTCCCAGAGGACCCTGGCATACCACTCCTGGGCATATACCCAGAGGATTCCTCTGCATACAACAAAGACACATGCTCCACTATGTTTATAGCAGCCTTGTTTATAATAGCCAGAAATTGGAAGGAGCCCAGATATCCCTCAAAAGAGGAATGGATACAGAAAATGTGGTATATTTATACAATGGAGTACTACTCAGCAATTAAAAATAATGAATTCATCCAATTTGTAGGTAAATGGTTAGATCTGGAAACTATCATCCTAAGTGAGCTAACCCAATCACAAAAGAATACACACGAAATGCAATCACTGATAAGTGGATATTAATGAGCCCAGAAGCCCTAAATACTCAAGGCACAATTAGCAAGTCAAATGACTCTCAAGAAGAAAAAAAGGAGAGGACCCTGGGCCTGTAAATATTGGATCCAGTATTGTAGACCCAGAACAGAGAAATCGTGGGGGGGGGGAGAGTGGGGAATAGCACGGGGGGGGGGAGGGGAATTATGGGACATATGGTGGGGGGTAACTGGGAAAGGGGAAAGCCTTGGAATGCAAACAAAGAATATAGAAAATAAAAAAAATATTAGTGTCTATGTAAAAAAAAAAACAACCCAGGAGACAGCAGGTACTGGAGAGGTTGTGGAGAAAAAAGGAATACTCCTCCACTGCTGGTGGGATTGCAAGTTTACAACCAGTCTGGAAATCAGTTTGGTGGTTCTTCAGAAAACTGGGCATAATACTGCCAGAGGACCTTGCTGTACAACTCTTGGGCATATACCCAGAGGAATCTTCAACATGTAATAAGGACACATGCTCCACTATGTTCATAGCAGCCCTATTTATAATAGCCAGAAGCTGGAAAGAACCCAGATGTCCTTCAATCACGGAATGGATACAGAAAATGTGGTATATATAAACAATGGAGTACTATTCAGCCATTAAAAACAATGATTTCGTAAAATTCTTAGACAAATGGATAGCTCTGGAGAATATCATCCTGAGTGAGGTAACCCAATCACACACACACACACAAAAAAAACCCAAAAACCAACCAACCAAACAAAAAACAAACAAACATAAAAATAACTACCAAAAAAACCCAAAAAACAAAAACAAAAAAAAAAAAACACACTTATGGTATTCACTCCCTGATAAGTGGATTATTAGCCTAGATTCTTGGAATACCCAAGACACAATTACATATCAAATGATGCCCAAGAAGTAGGAAGAACAAAGTATGGATCCTTGGGTCCTTTGTAGAAAGGGAAAAAATACCCACAGAAGGACACACAAAGATAAATGTTAAGCAAAGTCTGAGGGAAAGACCATCCAGAGAGTACCCCACCCAAGGATGCATCCTATATACAGTTACAAAACTCAGACACTATTGTGGATGCCCACATGTGTTTGCTGAATGGAGCCTGATATAACTGTCACCTGGGAAGCTCTGCTAGTGCATGACAAATACAGAGGGGACACTCTCAGCCAGCCATTGAACTGAGCACAGGGTCCCCAATGGGGGAGCTAGAGAAAGGACCCAAGGAGCTGAAGGGGTTTGCAGCGCCATAGGAGGAACAACAATATGAGCCACCCAGTACTCCCAGAGCTCCCAGGGACAAAATCATCAACCAAAGAGTACACATGGAGGGACCCATGGCTCCAGATGCAGCAGAGATTGCCTTGTTAGACACCAAAGGGAAGAGCGGCCCTTGGTCCTGGAAAGACTTAATGCAGCAATGTAGGGGAATACCAGGGCAGGGAAGCAGGTTAGGGTTGATTGGGGAAGGGGAGATGGCTTATGGGATCTTTGGGGTAGGGGGCAACCAGGAAGGGGTACAACATTTGAAATGTAAATAAAAAATGCACCTAATTAAGAAAAAAGAAACACAAGAAATGAGTAACTCCATACTAGCCAAAAAAGGAAGCACACATGAACAACACACACACACATACACACACGCAGATACACACGCACACACACACACACTCAGCACCACCACCACCATCAAAATAACAGAAATTACAATCACTGGTCATTAATATCTCTCAACATCAATGGACTCATTCCCCCAAAAAGACAGTCTAAGAGAAGGATGTGAAAACAGGATCCACCATTCTGCTTTATATGAGAAACACACTTCAGCAATAATGATAAACATTACCTCAGAGTAAATGGCAGGAAGGATGTTTTCCAAGTGAACAGACACAAGAAACATGCTTGAGTACCCACTCTATTATCTAATAAAATAGACGTTCAACCAAAATTAATCAAAGGAGAAAGGGAAGTACACTTCATAGTCCTCAAAGCAAAAATCTACCAAGATGATATCTCAATTCTGAACATCTATGTCCCAAACAACGTGGCACACATATTTGTAAAAGAAACATTGCTAAAGCTTAAATTGCACAATGAAACCTACACATTAATAGTGGGATGGAAACAATTCAGATGTTTCAACACAAGAACGGATACAGAATGACTGGTACATTTTGTTACTACTCAGCTATTAAAAACAATGACTTCAAGAAATTCACAGGCAAATGAATGGAACTAAAAAATATCACTCAGAGTGAGGTAACCCAGTACAAAAGAACATACATGGTATGTACTCACTGATAAGTAGAGATTAGCCCCCAAACTCAGAATACACACAATAAAATCCACAAACCATATGGAGCTTAAGAATAAAGAAGTCCAAAGTGGATGCTTCAATCCTACATAGGAGGGGGAACAAAATATTCATAGGAAGTAGAGGGAGGGAAGGATGAGTTATTGGGTAGGACAAGAGAGAAGTACAGAGGGTCAGGAAATTGAATAAAAATATTATCAGAAGGGGCTGAGAAACTGGGAATATCCAGTAGAATGTCCCAGATGCCAGGAAATCAAAAGGCTCCGAGGACCCAATGGGGAGGACTTTAGCCAAAATATGCAACAAAGGGAAGAAAGAACCTATAGAGGCCATATCCAAAGGTTAGACAAGTACCCTCATTGAGGGAGGGACCACCAATCCATCTCAAAAGTTTTAACCTAGAATTGCTCTGTCTAAAGGGAATTCAGGGATAAAAAGTGAAGCAGAGACTAAAGGAAGGGCCATCATCCAGAAACTCTCCCACCTTGGAATCAATCCCATATGCAGCCACCAAACCCAGACATTATTGCTGATGTCAAGAAGTGCTTGCTTACAGGAGCCTGATGCAGCTGTTTCCTGAGAGGCTCTGCCAGAGCCTTACCAATACAGATGCAGATATTCATAGCCAGCCATCGATATGAGCCCGGGCAGCCTAATGGAAGAGATTGGGGAAGGACTGAAAGAGCTGAAGGGGATTGTAACCCCATAGGAAGAACAATAGCAACTAACCAGACCACCCAGAACTCCAGAGGCTAAACCACCAACCAAAGAGTATACATGGAGGGATCCATGGCTCCAGATACATAAGTAGCAGAAGATGGACTTATCTGACATCAATGGGAGGGCAGGCCCTTGGTCCTGTGGTTTTGTGCCCCAGCATAGGAGGATGCTAGAGTGGGGAGGCAACAAGTGGGTGAGTGGTGGAAGGAGCATCCTCATAGAGGCAAAGGAGAGGGGGCAGAGAGCAAATAGGATGGGGGTGTGGGTTGGGGAGGGGGAACCTGGAAGGGGAAAATAATTTGTAATGTAAATGAATAAAATGATTAAAAAAATAGTGGGAGACTTCACCACCCCACTCTCACCAATTGACAGTTCATCCAGAAAAAAACTAAATGGAGAAATAAACAGACATTATGAGTCAAATGGAGCGAACAGGCATAAAATATTTGACCCAAACACAAAAGAACATACCTTCTTTTCAGTGCTTCATGGATTCCTCTCCAAAATGGACTTTATAATAAGTCACGAAGCAATCCTTAACAGATACCAGAAAATTGAAATAATGGTTTACATTTTATAAGACTACTATTAATTAATGCTGGACTTCAACAGCAACATAAACAGTGGAATGCCTACACACTTGTGGAAATTGAGCTACTTTCTATTCAATGATCTCTGGGTCATAGAAGAAATAAAATGAAATTAAAGACTTTCTAGAGTTTAATGAAAATGAAGGTGCAACATACCTAAACTTATGGGACAATGATAGCAGTGCTAAGAGGAAAGTTCATAGAAATAAGTGACCCCATAAAGAAATGAGAAAGTTCTCATATTGCCAATGTAAAGGTTCACCTGAAAGCTCTAGGAAAAGAAGGAAGCACACCAAAGAAGAGTTAAAGGCAGGAAATAATCAAAATGAGGGATGAAATCAATCAATTAGAAAAAAGAAAACAATACAAAGAATCATCAAAATGAAGGGTTGGTTCTTTGAGGAAATCAAGAAGATAGATAAAACCTTAGCCAAAATAACTAAGAGGCAGAGAGAGGGTATCCAAATAAATAAAATCAGTAATCAACTTGGAGATATAACAACTGATACTGAGGAAATTTAAAGAATCATTAGTTCTTACTTCAATAACCTGTATTCCATAAAATTGGAAAATCTCAAAGAAATGGACAATTTTTTAGATGGATACCACATACCAAGCTAAATTCAGATCAATTAAAGTATTTAAACAAACCCATAGCCCCTAAAGAAATAGAAACAGTCCTTAAAAATCTGCCAAAAAAAAAAAGCCAGGCCTAGATGGTTTAATTCAAAATTCTACTAGATTATCAAAACAAACAAACAAAAAAAACCCAAGAACTATTTCCAATAATTTTCAAACTATTACACAATATAGAAACAGAAAGAACACTGCCAAACTCATTCTATGAGTTTCATTCTATGAAGCCACACTCACTCTGATACCTAAACCACATAGCAACACAACAAACAAAGAATTCTTTTTTATGAATACTGATGCAAAAATACTCAAATCATATGATTATCTCATTAGACACTGAAAAAGTTTTTATTAAAATCCAAATCCCCTGTGTGTTAAGGATATTAGAGAAATTGGGGATATAGGGCACATGGCTAAACATAATTGCTTTGATTAAGTTAGACAACAAAAAACCCAAATAACCCCATTAAATAATGGGTTATAGAGCTATACAGAGGATTTTCAACAAAGGAATCTCAAATATCTGAGAAGCACTTAAAGAAATGTTCAAAGCCCTTAGTCAGTAGGAAAAGTCAAATCCAAACACCATGATGTTCTATCTTATATCCATCAGAATGTCTAAGACCAAAAACGGAAATGATAGTACACGCTGGTGAGGATACAGCACAAGTGGGAACACTTCTCCATTGCTGGTGGGAGTGCAAACATGTACAACCACTGTGGAAATCAATTTAGCAGTTTTTGAGAAAACATTTAATTGTTCTACCTACAAATCCAGCTATACCACTCCTGGGCATATACTCAAAAGATGCTCCACCATCCCAGTTGCTCATCTATATTTATAGCAGCCTTATTTGTAATAGCTAAAATCTAGAAAGAATCCAGACTTGAGCCAGTTAGCAGAACTAGAACCCCTTGAATGAAGGGATAGCCAGGTTCCCCTGAGGAAGGACCCCTTGATAAAATGCCTAAGACTGTTACTGTTAGCCTTTTTCCAGTCATTCCTCAGAGTGACCTATGGCCTTTTACAAGGGTAACTGAACCAAAGGAAAGGAAACTTTCTGAGGTCTGTTGGATACTGGTTCTGAATTGACACAGATTCTCGAAGACCCTAAGAAATATTGTGGCCCTCCAGTTAAAGTAGGAGCTCATGCTGGTCAGTTGATTAATGGAGTTTTGGCTGAAGTCTGACTTACAGTGTGTGCAGTGGGAACAGGAATATATCCTGTGGTTATTTTCCCAGTACCAAAATATATAATTGGAATATATGTGCTAAGAAGTTGGCAGAAATTCCATATTGATTGCCCAAATTGTGAACTGAGGACTATTACAATTCAAAAGTCTAGAAGAATGCCATTAGAAGAATGCCCGTGCTAAGGAAAATACTGACCCCAATTCAACATCTCATCTATGAAGGAATTGCAGAAACTAGCACTATAGTCAAGGACGTGAAAGATACAGGGGTGATTGTTTCCACCACATCTCCTTTTAGCTGCTCCATCTGCTCAATGCAGAAGACAGATGGATCATGGAGAATGACAATTGATTATTGTAAACTTAATCAAGTAGTGACTCCAATAGCAGCTGCTGCACCAGAAGTGGTGTCTTAAGAGAAAATTAATATATTTTCTGGTACATGGTATGCAGCTATTGATTTACCAAATGTTCTTTTCTTGGTACCAGTTCAAGTAAGCAGGGGGTAGCAACCACTTAGGATTTATTGATAGCACATATGCAGATTAGAGGATGAAAAATAAATTAAAGTAAAATTCCAAGGCCCTCTACTTCAGTGAAATTTATAGGAGACCACTGGTATAGGGCATGCAGAGATAGTCATTCTAAGGCTTATTTATTGCACCTGGCCCCTCACACCACCAAGAAAGAAGTATAAGGCTTATGGAGCTTATTTGGGGTCTTGAGAGCCCATTCCTTAGTTCAGTGTGTTACTTTGGCCCACAGGCCAAGTGACTCAAAGCTGCTAGCTTTTAGTGTGGCCTGAAACAGGAGAAGACTCTTCAACAGATCCAGGCTGCTGTGTAAGCTGCTCTACCACTTGGACCATATGATTTTGAAGACCCAATGGTATTTGAGGTGTCAGCGGCAGATGGAGATTGCTGTTTAGAGTCCTCGGCAGGCACGGTTGGAATTTTTGATCAACTCATCACCATTATCTGCAGATACCTATTTCTCCATTGAGAGATGACTCTTGGCCTGCTATTGGGCCTTAGTAGAAACAATGGGCCACCAAATTATCATGTGAGCTGAACTGCCTATCATGAGCTTGGTATTATTTGACCCATTGAGTTATAAAGTAGATCATAAACCTCAGCAATTATTATCAAATGGAAGTACACATGTGATCAGGTCAAGTCAGTCCAAATGACCAAATGCCTATAGTTTCTACTACTTTTACAATGCTTTCTGCTCCCAATCATCTACTTATAGGCTTATGATGTTTGTGCTATGATCTGTTGTTGAGGAAGAGATGACTAGAGTCTTTGTGTTTTTTCTTTCTTTTTTTACACAATCTGTGCACCACTCACAAGTGTAGAGCTGCAGCTTTATAGCTCCTTTCTTGGACAATCTTGAAAGATGTCTGTGAAGGAATCTCTTCACAGTGGTCAATATACTTGGTTGTCTATTTTACTTGGAAGGAGAAATGGCCAGGTGTTTACTCACTCATGGGCTATAGCCGATTGTTTGGCTGAATGGTCAGGGAATTTGAAAGAATGTAATAAGAAAATTGGTGAGAAAAACATCTGGGGTAAAAGTATTTAGATAGATCTCTTTGAATGAGCTAAGAACATAAGATACTTGTGTCCTATGTAAATGCTTATCAGAAGTTAGTTTCAGCCTAGCAGTGTTGGCAAACACCTTTAATCCCAGAGCTTGGTAGGTAGGTAATTGTGAAGTTAGTTTAATGGCTATTATTTTGCATATCAAAATGGTTGAATTTTTATGCTTTATTCAAATGAACATAAAGAGATAATAGTTGATAGCTCCAGTTCAAGGCAGCCCATATTATCTTAATTTTAAAATTATATTCATAATAGTTTATGATAAGATTGACTATTAAACCAACACTGAAAGATATAGACAGTAAAATGATCAAAAGCACTGATGTCAACCTTATATATATATATATTTTTTTACACAATAGACCTTTAAAAAAGAAAAACCATTATACAGTAATTCTATCAAACATAATATGAGGTCTCTGTATTGGAACAATAGATTGACAAACTTTTCCTACTCATACAAATTTAGCTTATTGGCTATTAACTATAACATAATATTATGTTATATTTAGGCTTATATCTTAACCCACACAAGACATACTTTCCATTCTGAAAGAAACAAGAGATTCAAAGAGCCACAGTCATTTATACAGTTTTCAAAAGAAGCCGAATTGACTATATTTAAAGGAAGGTACTCAAGGCAGGATGGGAAATTTGTTTCTTTTTTAAACACAACATTATCCTATAAAAATGCCCAGGGAAAAGTGGTACTTTATACGTAACTGTGTAAGTTCATTGGACATGTTAATCATTAAGAATACTAAGAAATATTATTAAAGAGGGCTTACAGTTTTGAAAGAGACATTTCCTTTGCCTATCTTGTGCCAGGACTTCAGCATTTGTATGCTCAAACTGATAATGTTGAGTCATGACATCATAAAGAGTCTCAGTTACAAAAATTTAAAGGGAAAGTACACACTGTGTTTTCCTCCCTATACTAATACATCTAAATTTTATTTTAAAACTATGGATATGCTTACATATTTCAAACACTAATAAGTAAGATGTTTAGCTATTCATTAGTTAATTCTACCTTGCTGTTGGAAAAATTATTTTATGACAAGTTACTTAAAACTAATTTTGTGTGAATATGTGTGACCATATATGTGAGTGTTATTTAAAGATAAGATGGAAAGAAAATAGAATATAAAACTTCTCTTTAAAACACAACTATAATCGACTAAATTTATTTCAAATTCAATCTCTTATTTGAAAATATTTTCTATGCTTATAGTAATAGTTTTCCAAAAGGAAGGCATTTTGTTTATTCTAGCACATTTTTAATTCCAAAAGGTAAAATGTCTAATAATAGTAACAATATAACTCTACAATCTGAAAACAAATGTTGCTGTTAAGAAAGTTGTATAATATTACCAGCTGTTAATTAGTAGAGCAATTATAAATGTAAATTTTGCATTGTAGAAACAAAACCTCTTAGAATAGTTCAATAATATACACAGGAAAACTCTTTTCATCTAGTATCATCTTCTTATGAAATACAGTACATTTTATGAATTTCATATATGTACTAACATCAAATTAGCATAATAACACCCACATTTAGTTAACTCATATAAATTTCTAATCAACTTCTAGAAATCAATAAATCCTTATCCATTTATTTATTTATTTATTTATTTATTTATTTATATTTTACTTAGATTCCCAAAGCTTCCTTTGTCAGCATCCTAAAAACATGCTAGGATCACTTCTTCATAGAGGAACTAGTTCAAAAAACACTTTTATCTTGGAAAACCCCTGAAAATATGTATAATGGAGAATTTTAAATAGAAGTAGACATGGTTTCTAACACAATTGATATGATACAAACCATCATTCATATATATCATATATGGTCCAATGCCTGTTGCCTCCTGTTTATTCAGATGTGAATCTTTTCTTGGGTATATCTTATTATGTGTTTAAATGATATAATTTTATTACTATGGAGAATTTTCATCATTTTTACATAATTTTAAGCATTTGGTTGACATAGTATTTACACATATTTGTGATATACATTAAGATAACTTTTTACCTTTGAATATTGTATGGTCAAACTAGAGTAATTTACATTTACATTTCTCAAACATTTATTATTTTCATGAGGTAGTAGTAAAGAGGCTCTTCTCCTCTTGTAGTTTTGGAATACATAGGGAATTTTTGTAGCATGTTTCCCCTACCATAAAATATTGTAGCAGAACTAATTGCTTCTATCGAGTTGCATTTTTATAGTTATTCTCCATCCTTATCCTATGTTGCTAAGAGCCTCTCAGAACCATGATTTACCACTTACTTCTAGAAAGTAATCATTTTTGCTTATACTAATGAGTTAGTACATATTTCTGTACTCATATTATTGTACTTAACATATTTATACCATAATAACTCTTCAAGTGAAAGGATTTCATTTTAGTACTCATTTACCAATAGATGCTTTGTATGATATTGCATCCTATATAATATAATAAGCATGTGAGTGAAATAATTTCTTTGGTAGTAATTTTATTTCTCTTGACATGATGGAATTATAAGATTGTTGAGTCATACTGTACATCTATTTCTGACTTTTTGTTCTTTTTTTCTTTTTATAAATAAAATTATGTATTTACATTACAAATGTTGCCCCCCTTCCCAGTCACCCCTCCTAGAGTTCTTCACTCCTATCACCTCCCTTTTGACTCTGAGAGGGTGCTCTTCCACCCAACCCCTCTGGCACCCACCTACCCACACCTCACCGACCCCCTCCATGGCATCCTCCTTACCTGGGGAAATCAAGTCTCTAGAGGATTAGTCTCATCTTCTTCCACTGAGGCCAAATAAGGATGTCCTCTGCTACATAAGTGGGGAGGGCAGGAGGCATGGACCAGCCCATGTATGCTCTTTGGTTGATGGCTTAGCCTCTGGGAGTCCTGATGTGTCCAGGTTAATTGACACTGTTGTTCTTCCTATGGGGTTGCAATCCCCTTCAACTTCAATTCCTTGCTCTTCCATAGGGTCACCAACCTCAGTTAAATAGTTGGTTGTAAGTATCTGCATCTGTCTCAGTCAGCTGCTGGTAGAGCCTCTCAGCGGACAGCCATTCTAGGCTTCTGTCTGAAAGCACAACATGGCATCAAAAGTAGTGTCAGGGTTTGGTGCCTATGCATGGGATGATCCCACGCTAGCCCAGTCTTTGGATGGTAGTTTCTTCAGTTTCTGCTCCATTTTTGCCCATGTATTTCCTTTATATAGGAACAATTCTGGGTCAAAAATTTTGAAGGTTGGTGGTTTTCCCCATCTTTCCACTGAGGGTCCTGTTTATCTGCTAGAGGTGGTCTCTTCAGTTTCCATCTTCACAGTGTTAGACATTTCAGCTAAGGTCATCTTCACTGAGTCCTGGGAGCCATTCATATTCCAGGTCTCTGGGACTTTCTAGAGGTTTCCTCCACTGCCCCCCCCCAACAGTTGCATATTTCTATTTGTTCTCCTCTCCCTCTGGGCTTCTCCCCTGTCTTCCCCCATACTTTACTCTTTCCCCACTTTTTTCTCCCCTCTCCCACTAAGTTCCCTTCCTTCCTCTGCCTCCCATGATTATTTTGTTTCCTTTTCTAAGTGGGGTTGAAGCATCCTCACGTGGGTCTTCCTCCTCCTCCTCCTCCTCCTCCTCCTCCTCCTTCTACTTCTTTGTTTTTTTGAGACAGGGTTTCTCTGTGTAGCCCTGGCTGTCCTGGAACTCACTCTATATACCAGGCTGGCCCCGAACTCAGAAATCCACCTACCTCTTCTTCCCAAGTTCTGGGATTAAAGGCGTGCACCACCACCACCCCAGGAGGGTCTTCCTTCTTGTTAAACTAATATTGTTTTGGGAAGCCTCTTATGTTCCTCTGAAGAACGACTCAAAGGGAGATTTCCCATGCCTGAGACTCAAAAATTTCTTAGATCTGGCTCTGGAGGTGACCCCCATGACTCTGCATGGCACATAACTACACACACACACACACACACACACACACACACACACACACTTAAGACTCATGGAAAATGATGAAATGGGAGATAGAATGATTTTAAGATCCAAACATTGAGGATGCCTGCTACTTTAAAGTATCCCCTAAGTATGACAGGGGAAATTAACCCATGAAATATTAACAATATGGTTGCCTGAACAAGATGTCATAATGGCAGCAGTTAAAATGCTATCACAGAGAAGGGGAATTTCACTTGCTTTCTCTTAGATGAAAACCTACTGGTGATCAGCAGCTCTTGAAAGAGAGATAATCAGTGTCATCAGTGTCCTTCAAAGGTGAGCTTGTGGAAATCAGTTTGGTGGTTCCTCAGAAAACTGGGCATAATACTACTGGAAGACCCTGTTATACCACTCCTGGAATATGCCCAGAGGATTATCTAGCATGTATTAAGGACACATACTCCACTCTGTTCATAGCAGCCCTATTTATAATAACCAGAAGCAGGCCACACCTCCTAATAGGTTCACTTCCTGGGCCAATCATATACAAACCATCACAGAACCCAGATGTCCCTCAACGGAGGAATGGATACAGAAATTGTGGTATATATACACAATGGAGTACTATTCAGCCAGTAGAAACAATGAATTCATGAAATTCTTAGAGAAATGGATGGAGCTGGAGAACATCATCCTAAGTGAGGTAGCCCAGTTCCAAAAGAACACTCATGGTATGCACTCACTGATAAGTGGATGTTAGCCCAGAAGCTTGGAATACCCAAGACATATTTCACATCAAATGATGCCCATGAAGGAGGAAGAACAAAGTATGGATATTCTGGTCCTTCTTAGAAGTGGGAACAAAATACCCAAAGAAGGAAATACAGAGACAAAGTGTGGAGCAGAGTCTGAGGGAAAGACCATCCAGCAAGTACCCCACCCGGGGATCCATCACATATACTGTTACAAAACCCAGACACTATTATCAATGTCCACTAGTGCTTGCTGACTGGAGCCTGATATAACTGTCAACTGGGAGGCTCTGCTAGTGCATGACAAATACAGAGGGGGCCACTCTCAGCCAGCCATTGAACTGAGCACAGAGTCCCCAATGTGGGAGCTAGAGAAAGGATCCAAGGAGCTGAAGGGGTTTGCAGTGCCATAGGAAGAACAATCTGAGCCACCCAGTACTCCCAGAGCTCCCAGGGACAAAATCATCAACCAAAGAGTACACATGGAGTTACCCATGGCTCCAGACAAATAGGAAGCAGAGGATTGCCTTGTTAGACACCAAAGGGAAGAGAGGCCCTTGGTCCTGGAAAGGCTTGATGCAGCAGTGTAGGGGAATACCAGGACAGGGAAGTGGGAGAGGGTTGATTGGGGACCAGGGGGAGGGGAGATGGCTTATGGGATTTTCGGGGGAGGGGAGAACCAAGAAAGGGGACAACATTTAAAATGTAAACAAAGAATATATCTAATAAAAAAAGTTGAGCTTGTATTGAATAGATAGTTTAATTCCAAGTTGTAAAATCTGGACACAGTACATATAAGCAAAACTAAATGGATGTAGTAGGTTATATATACATGCAATACTAATACTAATACTATTAATAAAAAAAGATTGTGAATTTGAGTGGGACAGGGGAAAACACAGGAGGAGTTTGAAGAGGTATCAGGAGTAATGTATATGCAGTGCTCTTTTTTTTTTAAGGTCTCACAAAATGAAAGTGTAAAATTTCAAAAAATAGGGAGAGAGTGGGAAGCTTCTTCCTAGAGGATTCACTTTGAACATAGGACGTGAAGGATTTGAGCTATAACTGACTTAAAAGTCTCCTCCCTGAATAATGGCTCTCCTAGTATCTAAAGTTGGAGCAAAAACTTTCAAGGAAGGAAAACAATTAACTATGTACCCATCTGTAAAGCCTACAAACTATCACAATGCCTAAACTGGTAAGATACCCATAATGATGCAAAATTGGCACTTTTATCTTGGTGGTAGTCAACAGCTGTCTGATTGGAATTAAGCTCCACTCAATGCCTGATAATGTAAGCTTATCTAACTACCCTAGGGGACAGAAGCCATAGGTCTAAAAGGAGAAGCAACTATTGCCACTTTACTAAACAAGTATAATTTCTAACTGCATTCAAAATACATATCTTTACACCCACAGGTAAGAATAGATTATTGTGGGGGTACCTGCAGGTATTCAGATAGAAGTGAACCCCACAAAGAGATAAGAACAAAAACCAGGGGCAGATTGACTTTTTCAACATGAATCAGACTTCAGGGAGTCTAATGCCAAACAGATCATTTTCAGCATACTTAAAACACAGTACAACTTGGGGAAAGGCTTCCAGGCAACAATCAATGCAATCAGTACAGTTCCAGGTGAACAGAAAAGCTTAAATTCTGACTACATCAAATAGTTTTACCAAGTACATGTGACTGTGAGTGCGAGATCTATAGCCAAAACGTCTGGAATTCAGTGCAGTCTCTGACTGCTAGCATGGAGGTCAGCAGGACATAAAGTACTTGCAACATCTCCCCTAAAGATAGGGAATGATCTAAAGAGGGAAGAGTCTGGGAGAATCATTCTGGGCACTTTGAGTGAGGTATGCCTCCACCAATAGCAAAAAGGTCACCAGATTGTTAACATCCTCCATTCACAGTGTTCTGGATGGAATGCAGGAATTTGATTTTTATCTTCTCCTTTGAGGAGACAACCCTGTGCGATTAGCATTCCTGGATCTCTTTTGCTTCTCTGTAAGTACAGGACCTCTCTGCCTCCAACACCTTCTCATCAGAGAAGATTTTTTTTTGTGTGCAAAAGATAGATATTTTTGAAAAATTTATTTTAATTTATTTACATTTCAAGTGTTATCCCCTTACCCAGTTTCCCCTTCTCCCAGGAAACCAGCTCTCCTATTCCCCACTCCCCCTGCTTCTATGAGAGTGTTCATCCACCCACCCATCCACAACCATCACTCCGCCCTTAATTACCCTACACTGGGGCATCTATTAAATCTTCATAGGACCAAGGATCTGTCCTCCCATTGATGCCTGACAAGGCTGTCCTATGTTACATATTCAGCCAGAGCCATGTGTATTCCTTGGTTGGTGGCTTAATCCCTGCAAGCTCTGAGGAATCTGGTTGGTTGATATTGTTATTCTTCCTAGGGAGTTGCAAACCCCTTAAGCTCCTTCAGTCCTCTCTCTCTCTCTCTCTCTCTCTCTCTCTCTCTCTCTCTCTCTCTCTCAAAGATTTATTTATTTATTATATGTAAGTACACTGTAGCTATATTCAGACAACCCAGAAGAGGGCATCAGATCGCATTACGGATAGTTTTGAGCCATCATGTGGTTGCTGGGATTTAAACTCAGGACCTTCAGAAGAGCAGTCAGTGCTCTTAACTGCTGAGCCATTTCTCCAGGCCCCAGTCCTTTAACTCCTCCATTGATCACCCTGCACTAAGTGCAATGGTTGGCTGCAAGCATCTGACTCTGTACTTGTAAGGCTCTGGCAGGGCCTCTCAGGAGACATTTATATCAGGCTCCATTCAGTAAGCCTTTCTTAGCATCCGCAGTAGAGTCCAAGTTTGGTGACTGTAACTGGGATGGATCCGCAGGTGGGACAGTCTCTGGATGGCTTTTCATTCAGTCTCTGCTCTATACTTTTGCTCTGTATTTTCTCCTGTTGAGTATTTTGTTCCCCTTTCTAAGAAGGACCGAAGCAACCACGTTTTTGTCTTCCTTCTTGAGCTTCATGTGGTCTGTGAATTGTATCTTGGGTATTTGGGGCTTTTGGGCTAATATGCACTTATCAGTGAGTACATACCTAATATGTGTTCTTTTGGAATTGGGTTACTTCACTCAGGATGGTATTTTCAAGTTCCATTCATTTGCCTAAGAATTTCATGAATTCATCATTTTTAATATCTGAGTAGTAATTTATTGGATAAATGTACCACATTTTCTGTATGCATTCTTCCGTTGAAGGACATCTGGGTTCATTTGAGCTTCTGGCTATTATAAATAAGGCTGCCATGAACATAGTGGAGCATGTATCCTTGTAATATGTTGGAGCATCTTTTGTATATGCTCAAGAGTGGTATAGCTGGGTCCTCAGGTAGTACTATGTCCAATTTTCTGAAGAATCTCCAGACTGTTTCACAGTGATTGTACCTACTTGCAATCCCACCAACAGTGGAGGAGCATTCCTCTTTCTCTGCTGTCACCTGAGTTTTTTTATCTTAGCCATTCTGAATGGTATGAGGTGGAATCTCAGGGTTCTTTTGATTTGTATTGCCCTGATGACTAAGGATATTGAACATTCTTTAGGTGCTTCTTAGCCCTTCCAGTTTCCACAGTTGAGAATTATCTGTTTAGCTCTGTTCCCCATTTTTAAATAGGGTTATTTGGCTTTCTGGAGTTTCACTTCTTGAGTTCTTTGTATAAATTGGATATTTGCCCTCTATTGGATATAGATTGGTAAACATCTTTTCCCAATCTGTTGGTTGCTGTTTTGTCCCATTGACAGTGTCCTTTGTCTTATAATATATATATAATATGTATATATGTATATACATATATACATATTATATATATATAAAAATTTTAAAACAATATCTTCTTAAAAAAAGAAAAAGAGAGAGGAGATTGTATTCCTGTGTATATAATTTAAATTATGCTTGTATATTTTAAAGAAAAATTTAAAATTTAGATGCCAGGGAACTCCTTGCTGAATATATATATATATATATATATATATATATATATATATATATATATGGCATCCTATAACTAGGTATACTGATGCCTAGGTGAGATGAAAGAATTCATTTATTGACATACGACATGATTCTGACTTAATATTGGGGAAGATGGCATGTCTATATTTTTTTTCCACAAAATGCTGCAAAGGCATGAACCAGCTGGTAAGTATAACTAATTCAAAAGTATTCTCAAAGCCCGCATCTCCCATAGCTGGGAAGATAGGCTTCCTTACTCTCTAACAGTTAATTTGCAAGCCAGGCCCTGTTGCCTGAATCATGAATTTGCAATTGAATTAAATATCTTGGGCCTTCCAGAAACAGCCTGAGCAGTTATTTTTTTCCTTTTAATCTCTTCCTTTGTGTTTCAAGCAGGTATCTTTCAGATACAGCCTGATGACTTCCCCAGAACTCAGCCTGGAGTCTGGGGGGAGGGCCTCACCCAAACTGTTAAATGGTCTGGCCTCCATTAACATTCCCGCCTAGATCGGTCTGGCCCTCGTTCTTTTCACCTCTTTACCATCCATCCCTTAAGTTTCTCTTGCAGGAACCAGTTCGCTGTAGCTGCAGACAGCTATGGAATACTACACGGAAACTTTGCAGTTTTATGAGGTCCCATTTGTCAAGTCTTGATCTTAGAACATAAGCCATTAGTGTTCTGTTCAGGAAAATTTCTCCTGTGCCCACGTGTTTGAGGCTCTTCACCACTTTCTTCTCTATAAGTTTTAGTGTATCTGGCTTTATGTGTAAGTCCTTGATACACTTGAACTTGTACAAGGAGATAAGAATGGATCCATGTGCATTCTTGTAGATGCTAACCTAGAGTTGAACTGCACTATTTGTTGAAAATGCTGTCTTTTTCCCACTGGATGTTTTTAGCACCCTTGTCAAATACCAAGTGACCATAGGTGTATGGGTTCATTTCTGGGTCTTGAATTCTATTCCATTGATCTTCCTTCCTGTCTCTGTATCAATATCATACAGTTTTTATCACTATTGCTATATAATGTAGCTTGAAGTTAGGGATGGCAATTTCCCTAGAAGTTCTTTTATTGTTGAGAATAGTTTTTGCTATCCTGGGATTTTGTTATTCCAAATGAATTTGCAAATTGCTCTTTCTAAGTCTATGAAGAATTGAGTTAGAATTTTGATGGGAATTCATTGAATCTGTAGATGACTTTTGGCAAGATGGCCATTTTTGTTATATTAATCCTGCTAATCCATGAGCATGGGAGATCTTTATCTTCTGAGATCTTTGATTTCTTTCTTCAGAGACTTGGAACTCTTGTCATACAAATCTTTCACTTGTTTGGTTAAAGTCACACCAAGGTATGTAATATTATTTGTGGCTATTGTGAAGGGGGGGTTAGCCTAATTTCTTTCTGTTTATCCTTTGAGTATAGGAAGGCTACTGATTTATTTGAGTTAATTTTATATCAGCCATTTTGCTGAAGTTGTTGATTATCAGCTTTAGGAACTCTCTGGTGGAATTTTTGGGGTCAATTAAGTATAAGATCATATTATTTGTAAATAATGATATTTTGACTTCTTCTTTTACAGTTTGTATACATTTGACCACCTTTCATTCTTCTAGCTAGAACTTCAAGTACAATTTTGAATAGCTAGGGAGAGAGTGTATAACCTTGTCTAGTAACTGATTTTAGTGGGATTGTTTCATGTTTCTCTCCATTATTTTGATGTTGGCTACTGTTTTGCAGTGTATTGCTTTTATGTTTCAGTATGGACCTTGACTTCCTGATCTTTCTAAAACTTTTAACATGAAGCGATTCTGAATTTTTTCAAATGCTTTTTCAGCATCTAATGAAATGATCATATTTTTTTATTTGAGTTTGTTTATGTAGTGGATTTCATTGGTGGGTTTCCATATATTGAGCCATTCCTATATCCCTGGGATGAAGCCTACTTGTTAATGATGCATGGTCCTTTTGATGCATTCTTGGATTTAGTTTGTAAGAAGTTTATTTCTGTCCCCTTGTGTTAGTCTATCTAAGGGTTTATCTATCTTGTTGATTTTCTCAAAGAACCAGCTCCTGGTTTTGGTTGATTGTTTGTATAGTTTCTACTTAGGTTATTTCAGTCCTGAGTTAGATTATTCTCTGCCATCTACTCTGGGTTTATTTGCTTGTTTTTGTTCAAGAGCTTTCAGATGTGCTGTTAAGTTGCTAGTGTATGCTCTCTTCAGTTTCTTTTTGGAGGTGCTCAGAGCTATAAGTTTTCCTCTTAGTACTGCTTTCATTGTGTCCCATAAATTTGTGTATGCTGTGACTTCATTTTCATTAAATTCTAAAAGATCTTTAATTTCTTTATTTCTTCCCTGACCAATTATCATTGAGTAGAGTGTTGTTGTTCAGCTTTCATGTGTTTGTTGGCTTTCTGTTGCTTTTGTTCCTATTGAAGACCAGATTTTATCTGTGGTGATCTGACAGGATGCATGGGATTATTTCAGTATTCTTGTATCTTTTGAGGCCTGTTTTATGACTGTTTAAATGGTCAATTTTGGAGAAGGTACCATGAGTTGCTGAGGAGAAGGTATATTCTTTTGTTTTAGGATGAAATGTTCTGTAGATATCTATTAAACATATTTCATTAAAAACTTTTGTTAGTTTTACCATGTCTCTGGTTAGTTTCTGTTTCCACTATCTGTCTATTGCTCAGAGCAGGGTTTTGAAGTTTTCTCTACTATTCTTGAGGTTCAATATCCATTTTGAGCTTTAGCAAAGTTTCTTTTATGAATGTGGGTGCCTAGTTATGAATATTGGAACATAGTTGTTCAGAATTGAGAGTTCATCTTGGTATGTTTTGATGTCTTTGTCTTAACTGAGGTGGTATGGTGATTACTTTCAGTATGGCTCAGTTTACAGACCTCAAAGAAGAAACCTTAGCCTCATATTTCTTTTCAAAATCAGTATTAATGAAATAATGAATAATATAAATTCTAGATAATTCAAATGCAATTAATAGATAAGCTTTTCTGCTTCAACCATTTTTGTATTTATGCACCAGGCCATTAAAGCAAGCATCATGGTTTATTGTAAAACTGTTGTTAGAAACAGAATGAAGTTTCAATGAGATGAGTAGCAGTAGTATTTTGTATTACTATTTGTATTAGTATTTGTATTTGTCGTATTTTGACAGTGTGATATATGAATTTAAATATGAATGTGTGAATTAATGTTCACAAGTTACACCTACAGTTGTATGCGAAATTTTAAAGAGATAATACCTTTTATGAGGCAGAATATACAAACAAAAATTAAAATTTATCATTTTTTCTATATTTCAGTTTTCTTCTCTATATAGCAATAGGCCTTTGAAAAATCAAAAGGAAAGCATGGTTTAATACTTACAGATCTTTATAGACTGACAAGCAGGTAAGTTGAGACATACCATATTGACTTTTGGTAGCTGTTGTCCAGTACACTGCTAGTCATATTATAATGTTGTGTAAAATATATTTAAATAAGATAAATGAACTGCATCAGCATTGTTGCTAAAATAATTGGACTATATTCTTTTTTTATTTAATTAATTACTTATTTATTTATTTATTTTTGTTTTTCGAGACAGGGTTCTCTCTGTATCCCTTTTTTTTAATTTTTATTTTCTATATTCTATGTTTACATTCCAAAGGCTTTCCCCTTTCCCAGTTCCCCCCTCCCTATGTCCCATAGTTCCTCTCCCCCCCAACTATTCCCCAATCATTCCCCCTCCCCCCACAGTTTCTCTACAAAACTGGATCCAATCTTTCCAGGCCCAGGGTCCTCTCCTTTCTTCTTGGGAATCATTTGACTTGCTAATTGTGCCTTGAGTATTTAGGGCTTCTGGGCTCATTAATATCCACTTATCAGTGATTGCATTTCATGTGTATTCTTTTGTGATTGGGTTAGCTCACTCAGGATGATATTTTCCAGGTCTAACCATTTACCTACAAATTGCATGAATTCATTATTTTTAATTGCAGAGTAGTATTCCATTGTATAAATATACCACATTTTCTGTATCCATTCCTCCTTTGAGGGATATTTGGGCTCCTTCCAATTTCTGGCTATTATAAACAAGGCTGCTATAAACATAGTGGAGCATGTGTCTTTATTGTATGCAGGGGAATCCTCTGGGTATATGCCCAGGAGTGGTATGCCAGGGTCCTCTGGAAGGGACATGCCCAATTTTCTGAGGAACCGCCACACTGATTTCCAGAGCGGTTTTACCATTTTGCAATCCCACCAACAGTGGAGGAGTGTTCCTCTTTCTCCACATTCTCGCCAGCATTTGTTGTCTCTTGAGTTTTTAATCTTAGCCATTCTGACTGGTGTGAGGTGGAATCTCAGGGTTGTTTTGATTTGCATTTCTCTGATGACTAATGATGTTGAACATCTCTTAAGGTGTTTCTCGGCCATCCGAATTTCTTCTGGTGAAAAATCTTTGTTTAGCTCAAAAATATGGAACGCTTCACGAATTTGCATGTCATCCTTGCGCAGGGGCCATGCTAATCTTCTCTGTATCGTTCCAATTTTAGTATATGTGCTGCCGAAGCGAGCACTGGATTATATTCTTATAGGTATAAAGAGACTTCAAAGAGGACAGTTATTTTGATGACTGACTTTGAAGGTAATTTCTAAAAGTTTGTATAGATCTAAGAAATAGATAAAGATACCACAATCTTTTATTTATTTATTTTTCCTTGTCATTTTGTAATTGAAAAAGGAATAAAATTGAAGATTTACATGGAAAATATTTCTGACAAAATTGAGGAAAAATATAGAAAAGCACATTAAAATTGACAATTATCATGGAAAATTAAAGAGTAAAATGGTAGATATAAAAACATTGCTAAATTATTTGAAAAAGGAAGTAGAAATATTTTATGATAAAATTTACATGGAAAATATTTCTTTTTGAAAAGCATGTTCTTGGGGCTGGAGAGATGGCTCAGCAGTTAAGAGCACTGACTATTCTTCTGAAAGTCCTGAGTTCAACTCCCAGTAACCACATGGGTCACAACCATCTGTACAGCTACAGGGTACTCATATACATAAAATAAATAGATCTTTCATTTTTCAATAAAATAAAAGCATGCTATTTTATTGAAAAATGAAGTAAACATTTTATGATAAAATTGAACATTTGCATGGATATTATTTCTGATAAAATAGAAGCGGTATATAGAAAAACAAGTTAAAATCAACAATTTTGGTGGAAAATTGAAGAGTAAAGTGGTAGACATAAAAACATTGCTAAATTAATTGAAAAAGGAAGTAGAAATGTTTTTATGATAGAATTGAAGATTTACGTGGAAAATATTTCTGATAAAATTGTAGAAAAATATAGAAAAGCATGGTAAAATTGAAGATTATCATGGAAAATTTTACATAGATATAGCAATGGTAGGCAAAAAAGTATTCCTAAGTTGATTGAAAGTGGAATTATAAACATTTTCCATTAAACTTGAAGATTTACATGGAAAATATTTCAGATCAAATTGAATATATAGAAAAACATGTTAAAATTGAAGATTATCATGGAAAATTAAACGGATAAAATGGTAGGCAGAAAAACATTCTAAGTTGATTGAAGGTGGAATTATAAATATTTTCAGGCAAAACTGAAGATTTACATGGAAAATATTTCTGATAAAATTCAAGAAATATATAGAAAAACAAGTTAAAATTAAGTTTTTCATGGAAAATTATACAGATAAAATGGTAGACATAAAAAACCTTTCCAAATTAATTGAAGGTAGAATTAAAAATATTTTTGATAAAATCAGAGATTTACATGGAAAACATTTCTGATAAAATAGAAGAAATATATAGAAAAATATGTTAAAATCGATTATCATGAAAAATAATGCAGATAAAATGGTAGACATAAAAATACTAAATTAATTGAAAGATAAATTAACAACCATTTTCTGATAAAACTGAAGATTTATATGAAAAATATTTCTGTTAGTTTATGTCTTTTTATTAGGGAATTGAGTCCATTGATATTAAGACATATTAAGCAATAGTCATTGTTGCTTCCTGTTATTATTTATGTTATTTTTGTGTTTGTGTGGGTATCTTCTTTCACATTTGTTGGAAGAAGAATACTTTCTTGCTTTTTCTAGGGTGTGGTTTCCCTTCTTGTGTTGGCATTTTCCATCTATTATCTTTTATAGGGCTAGATGTCTGGAAAGATATTGTGTAAATTTGGTTTTATCATGGAATATCTTGCTTTCTCCATCTATGGTGATTGATAGTTTTGCTGGGTATAGTAGTCTGGGCTGGCATTTGTGTTCTCTTAGGGTCTGTATGAGGTCTGCCCAGGATCTTCTAGCTTTCATTGTCTCAGATGAGAAGTCTTGTGTAATTCTGATAGGCCTGCCTTTATAAGTTACTTGATCTTTTCCCTTACTGCTTTTAATATTCTTTCTTTGTTTAGTGAATTTGGTGTTTTGATTATTATGTGCCAGGAGGACTTTCTGGTCTGGTCCAGACTATTTGGAGTCCTGTAGGCTTCTTGTATGTTCATCGGCATCTCTTTCTTTAGGGTAGGGGAGTTTTCTTCTATAATTTTGTGGAGATAATTACTGTCCCTTTAAGTTGTAAATCTTTACTCTCTTCTATACTTACATTGGTCTTCTCATTGTGTTCTGGATTTCCTGGATTTTGGGGTTACAAGCTTTTGGCATTTTGTATTTTCTTTGACTGTTGAGTCAATGTTTTCTATGGAATCTTCAGCATCCGAGATTCTTTCTTCTGTTTCTTGTATTCTGTTGTTGATTTCTTTCCAAGAGGAAATCCTCCTGATTTCTTTCCAAGGTTTTCTATCTCCAGAGTTGTCTCTCTTTGTGATTTCTTTATTGTTTCTACTTCCATTTTTAGATCCTGGATGGTTTTGTTCGGTTCCTTCACTTGCTTGTTTGTGTTTTCCTGTAATTCTTTAAGGGATTTTTGTGTTTCCTCTTTAAGGGCTTCTACCTGTTGACCCATGTTGTCCTGTATTTCTTTAAGGGACTTTTGTGTTTCCTCTTTAAGGGCTTCTACCTGTTGACCCATGTACTCCTGTATTTCTTTAAGGGAGTTATTTAAGTCCTTCTTGAAACCCTCTATCAGCATCATGAAATACAATTTTAAATCCAACTCATGCTTTTCCGGTGTGTTGGGGTATCCAGGACTTGCTATGGTGGGAGAACTAGGTTCTGATGTTGCCAAGTAGCCTTGGTTTCTGTTGGTAGGGTTCTTGTGCTTGCCTTTCACCATCTGGTTATCTCTGGTGTTACTTGGTCTTGCTGTCTCTGGCTGGGGCTTGTAAGCCTGTTTCTGTACTCTTGGGAGACCAATTATCTTCTGACAGGGTCTGTGCACAGAAGGCTGTGGACTCACCTGGGTCCCTGGTACAAATGGTGGCCAGAAAGGAAGACTCCTGTTTTAGCGACTTCACTGATCATATGCCCTGCATGCTCCTAGCTGTTCCCCTCCAGAGAGAAGATGAAGGTCTCCCCTCCATGCTCAGAAGTGAAAGCACTGCTGGGAAATCACTCTCTTCTTGACAGGCCATGCACAGAAGGCTGTGGACTCACCTGGCTCACTGGTGCAAATGGCAGGCAGAATGGAAGACTCCTGTCCCAGCAGCTCCACTGCCACAATATTATATTTTATTTTATTTCACTTTTTATTGAATATAATCTTCATTTACATTTCAAATGCTTAAAACTTTCCTGGTTCTCCCCCTCCTTGAAAATCCCCAACCCCTCCTCCCACCCCTGCCTCCAAGTATTTGCTCCTTTACCTGACCCACTCCTACCTGCCCCCCCCTAGATTTCCCTTTCTTGGGGCATCTATCAAGCCTTCACAGGACCAAGGACTTCTCTTCCCACTGATGCCAGACAAGGCATTCCTCTGTCACATTTTGGCTGGAACTATGTGTACCCCTTGACTGATGGTTTAGACCTTGGGAGTCCTGGGACATCTGGGAAGTTGACCTCGTTGTTCTTCCCATGGGGCAGTAAACCCCTTGAGCTCCTCCAGTCTGCCCTCCAACTCCTCCATTGGGGACCCCATGCCAAGTCCAATGATTGGCTGCTAGCATCTGCCCCTGTATGTGTAAGGCTCTGACAGGGCCACTCTGGAGATAACCATAACATGCTCCTTTGAGTATGCACTTCTTGTCCATAATAGTGTCAGGGTTTGGTGACTGTTAATAGGATGAATCCCCAGGTAGGACAGTCTCTGTGTGGCCTTTGCTTCAGTTTCTGCTCCATATTTTGTCTCCATTATTGTTCCTGTGGTTATTTTGTTCCCTTTCTCAGAGGAACCAAAGCACCCGCACTTCAGTCCTTCTTTTTCTTGATCTCCCTGTGGTCTATGAATTGTAACTTGTTTATTTTGAGCTTTGGGTTAGCATCCACTTATCAGTGAGTACACGCCCTGTATGTTCTTTTGTGATTGGGTTACCTTACTCATGATGACACTTTCTAATTCCATACATTTGCCTAAGAATTTTATGATTTCATTGTTTTTAATAGCTGAATAGTACTTCATTGTGTATATATACCTCTATTTCTGTATCCATTCCTCTGTTGAAGGACATTTGTGTTGTTTCCAGCTTCTGGCTATTATAAATAAGGCCACTATGAACACAGTAGAGCATGTGTCCTTATTACATGTTGGAACATCTTCTGGGTATATGCCCAGGAGTGGTATAGCTGGGTCCTCAGGTACTACTATGTCTAATTTTCTTAGGAACTGCCAAACTGGTTTCCAGAGTGGTTTCTCCAGCTTCCAATCCCACCAACACTCCTAGATGCACACTCCTAGATGCAGGGGGAGGGGAAATGGGATAGGGAGTTTCAGGAGGGGGAAACTGGCAAAGGGAATAACATTGAAAAGTAAATAAATAAAATATCTAATAATAAAGAAAAAGGAAAAAGCATATTAACATAATCTGATATCTTCTACTTGCATTACTGTTTGTTTTTCTGAGTGCTTCAGAGTCCTTTCTGGTCAGTAAAATTTCTTCCATTGTACAAGATTGTTAAAGATTTCTGTATACAATCATATTCTTTTTTATGTAATGCTTTATGTACTGTTCAATAAACACAGAGCAAGGAATTTTATTAGGGACAAACAGTATTAATACAGCAGTAGAGCAGAAACAGCATTCAAGCTGATATATATATATATATATATATATATATATATATATATATATATTCAACAGACATACTTCAGACAGGCCAACAGCCACTAACTATAGTCAGATGGAAGATACAGGGAAAGAAATAGAAAATTCAAACTTTGGCCAAATTAATTCAAGAGAAATTCACAGTTTTAATTTCTTAATATGACATTGATGTATTTTGACATCTCTGGGTTATCTTTAATGTTTTAACTCAGTGAAACTACTCCGCCATGTCTAAAGAACATTTCTTAGTAGGCATCCTAAGATGACTGGATCTTACAATCTTTCTGCCCCCCAACCTAGTTCAAGATTTTTCATGAGCCTTAGGTATAGGGCTAATATTTTAGATGTATCAGTGGGGATTGAATATTCTCCAGTCCTTTTTATCTGGATTTTAGGCATTAGAAAATATTTCTTATTGTTTTCATTTTTTTTTGTCCCCAGATGACTGAGGAAGTTGAGAATTTATAAAACATTTCTATATTTTATATTTTCAATTTTTGAGATTATAATTTAGTTGCATTACTCTATTCCCTTTCCTCTGTCAGGCCTTCTATTCACCCCTCATTACTCTCCTTCAACCTGATGGACCCCTTTTTATACTAATCTATCTATCTATCTATCTATCTATCTATACATTTCATATTATCAGCCTTTAAAATATTACGTGGATGCTGTTTGCGTGGCTGATTGTTTGGTACTAGGCAAATAATTGCTATGCTCTTTCCTATATACCATTCACAATAGCCTAAAAGTATCTTGGAATAAACCTAACTAAGGATGACAAAGACTTAAACAAGGAAAACTTTAAAACATTGAAACATAAATTGAACTCAGTAAATAATTTGAATTTCAGTAAGTCCAAAAAAGTAGAAAAAGTGTACATGGGTTGCTCGTAATTAATATTATAGAAATGGCCCTCCTATTGAAAGCAAGCTGTAGATTCCATATCAAATTTCCAGTGCAAATTTCATAGAAATTGAAAAAATAAATTTAAATATCTTATAAAAATATAAAAGGCTTAGGAAAGCCAAAACATTCTTGAACAATAAAACAAAAACAAATTGCTGGGGGTGTGTTGTGGATAGCCCTGGGCTTGTATTTTGATGTTAATTCCACTCCTCAGAGGGGCTGCAGATGAGGGGTTGCCTTGTGAACCTTCTCTCCACCTTAACTTTTCAAATAAAGGCTTGAGCCAATGATTGGGCAGGAGGAAAGTGGGAGGAGCAGAGTCTAGGGGAGGAGCTACGGGGTATAAAACATGAGGAGGAGGAGCAACAGAAAAAGAAAAAAGGACAGGCGGCAGAGAGAGAAGCTCGGAGCCTGGAAAAACCTCAAGTTGTATGGGATTAAAATAGATGGAAACAGAGTAGTGGCGTAAGAGGCCTGCCCAGTCTAGGCTTGTAGTTTGTTTTGTTAACTGTTGAGTTGAGCTTTCTTTCACCAGGGAACTGGGTTGGAAACAAAATAGCAACAAAATGGCTGCCCAACATATTGTTTAGAACCTAATAAACCTGAGATAAAACGTTAGCTGCCTGAGAAGCCCTGAACGGCTTGGGCAGCAGAACAAAAAGTTTCCTGACCAAGTAATTCATTGATATAAGAGAGATATATAGCATCTTGATACTTAAAGATGAGTAAAACAATAAAGACTGTTTTGGCACTATGTGATGATATTTTGAGTAATTTGAC
Source organism: Apodemus agrarius (assembly GCA_964023405.1). Classification (NCBI taxonomy): domain Eukaryota; kingdom Metazoa; phylum Chordata; class Mammalia; order Rodentia; family Muridae; genus Apodemus; species Apodemus agrarius. The sequence continues at coordinate 73,063,152 of OZ030010.1, read as the reverse complement.
AGGAATGGATTTAGAGGAAAAAGTCATTGGTATTGCAGTACTTATTCTCTTGATTTACTATGTCTCTCAAAAGATAGGGTCCTAGACAAAAAATTCCTTCCCTTAGAAAAGAGATTACAAGTAACACTAGAATTGAAGACCCAGGAAATTATAGAACAGAATAAGAGACAGAAGGAGGAGAATGAAGGTGGGAGACAGGAGTTAAAAAAGATGCTGAAGCAAAGGATGTAGCAGGTTACAGATCAGACTGAGCAGCAGAGAAAAAATAATGAGGATTGGAAGCTAGACTTGGAGAATAACCTTTTAAAATTAACCAATCAAAATAAAATAGACAGACTATCAGAATTGCAATATAAAGAAAAGATCAAAATGTGGAGGCAGAACCTTGAACAGAAAATACAGGAACTCAAGGAAAAGGAAAATACTCAGGGAGGGATAGAAGATAAAAGTATAGAAAGTCAACCAAAAGTTATTAAAAAAACAAACTTTAGTCTATCCTGTCAGTATACAACAAAGACCTCCAGATGATAATCATCCACAGGGTTATCAGGAATTCAAATGGCAACCTGTGGATGTGTTAGATCTAAGAAAATTTAAGGAAACTGTCACTAATTTTGGAATGCATTCACCATTTTAAAAGCAAATTCTGACTTCTTGGGCTATTAAAAATAGAATAATCCTACAATACTGGAAGGATATGGCAAGAGCAATACTAGAACCTGCTGCTAATTTACAGTGGGTGGCATGGTGGAGAGATGGGGCGAGGGAGATAGCATGACAAAATAGAGCCAGAGGTAGAGAGATTTCCATGGACCAACTGCTTGGTGAGGGTCACTTTCCTGAGGTAGAAGTGCAGGCTATATATGATGAAGAAACCCTAGCCTTGTGTCAATTGTCAGCTTTAAAGGCCTGGGACAAAGTTGCAGAATCAGGGAAAAGACTTGAGCCATTTACTCAAGTCATACTAGGTCCACAAGAAACCTTCCCTGACTTTTTACAAAGACTAACCTCAGCTGTGGAAAGGAGTATATCAGATTCTGCAGCAAGGAAGGCAATACTTGAGTCTAGCTTTTGAGAATGCAAATACTGAATGCAAAGAAGTAATCAGACCACTGAGGGCAAGGTCAGCATCAATAGATGAGTGGGTTAGATATACAACTGATGTTGTATCTCGCCCACCTGATATGACTGTAAAAGGAGAAACTGCCACATGACACCTAGAAAGGACCCAGAATTTTAAATGTTTTAATTGTGGAGAGTGGGGTCATCTCAGAAATGACTGTTTAAAAACCAAAGTAATACCAAAAGGGGACCTATGTCTTTTGTAATATGTCAAAGGTGTGGCAAAGGCCAGCATTTAACTAGCTAATGTAGAGCAAGTACAGACAAATGGGGCAACATCCTGCCAAAAAGCTCCCAGGGGGGTCTCTTGGAGGCCCCAATGCCAGACAAGGAAAGTTCTCTTCCTCAGGACAATTAAGTGTCACTGCGTCAAAAACAGATGTGCTAAGACCAGACAAGACTAAGGCAAGTTCTGTAGACAATTCAGAAGGCTTCAAAGGGACTTCAAGACGTAAACATCCAATTTCAAGGAGTTGGGACCTTATCCCAAATAAAGCAAAGCACCAGATGGCTTAAATGTATAGGACCAGAAGGTCAGGTTGGAAAATTGAGGCCATATGTGGCTAATATAGCCATTAATTTATGGGGAAGAGATCTGTTACAGCAGTGGAATACTGTACTGGCTAGTTTGGTGTGTCAACTTGACACAGGCTGGAGTTATCATAGGAAAAGGAGCTTCACTTGGGGAAGTGCCTCTATGAGATCCAGCTGTGGGGCATTTTCTCAATTAGTGATCAAGTGAAGGAGGGCCCCTTGTGGGCGGTGCCATCTCTGGGCTGGTATTCTTGGGTTCTATAAGAGAGCAGGCTGAGCAAGCCAGGGGAAGCAAGCCAGTAAGTAACATCCCTCCATGGCCTCTGCATCAGCTCCTGCTTCTGACCTGCTTGAGTTCCAGTCCTGACTTCCTTTGGTGATGAACAGCTGTGTGGAAGTGTAAGCTCAATAAACCCTTTCCTCTCCAACTTGCTTCTTGGTCATGATGTTTGTGCAGGAATAGAAACCCTGACTAAGACAAATACACATGTTAATATCCCCTCAGTCTCGGTATCTAACCATGAAACTAGTCGGGATTCTAATGAAAATTTTAAATTAGTTAAGGAATTTTATCAAAGGCAGTTGCAGACTGTGCAAGCTGTCCATAAACAAGATACAGCAGAGGCTGACAATCTAGCTTTACCCCAAGGAGCCACTGCTGCCAAAACACCAACAGCCTTACCACTAAGGTGGTTGACTGACCAACCCATTTGGATTGATCAATGGTCTATGACAAAAGATACAGGCATTAGAACAGCTAGTCCAAGAACAGCTGAAGGCTCAGCATATAAAGGAGTCTTCCAGCCCTTGGAATTCTCCAGTATTTGTCATTAAAAAAATCTGGCAAGTGGAGGATGTTGACAGATCTCAGAGCAATTAATAAGATTATTCAGCCAATGGGTTCCTTGCAACCTGGGATCCCACTGCCTTCCTTGTTGCCTAAGGAATGGCCTATCATAGTGATTGATCTGAAAGATTGTTTTTTTTTTTTTACCATTCCTCTACATGAATGTGATAAGGAAAGGTTTGCTTTCTCGGTACCTACTTTCAATAGAGATAACCCAATGAAAAGATATCATTGGAAAGTCTTGCCGCAAGGAATGTTAAATAGCCCTATCTTGTGTCATTATTTTGTACAACATCCATTGGAGATAATTCACAATTTCCCCTATCCATTATTTATCATTATATGGATGACATCCTATTGGCTGATTCAGATATAAATACTGTGGAAAGAATGTTTGATGAAGTACAAAAAACATTGCCTTCCTGGGGATTGCAAATTGCCCTTGAAAAGATACAAAGAGGGGATTCTATTAATTATCTCGGATATAAAATAAGTCTGCAAAGGGTTAGGCTACAAAAGGTGCAAATAAGAAGAAGCCAATTAAGGACCCTTAATGATTTTCAGAAGCTACTGGGAGATATCAACTGGCTGAGGCCTGCAATTGGCTTGGCCACTCAAGAGCTAAGCAATTTATTTCAAACCTTACAAGGTGAGAAGGATTTAAATAGTTCAAGGAAATTGTCAGCTGAGGCTGTGAAGGAGTTAGCTTTAGTAGAAAGGAAGTCCAAGTTGGTTAGCATTTAGAAAGATGATACAGATTTGAATGGATGGTTTTCAGATGGGTTACAGTCTATAAAGCCAGGACTTGAGTCAGGTGTAGAATTATAAGTCTTTGAAGTTCCAATAGATGACAGGGGCACTACTTAATTGATAAAAAATGATTGACTGAGTGTTAGGTCTATCCTGTATGTTATATATTACAAAATGGTAAGAATTGTGCTCAATTGATGTCTGAGATAAAAGAATCTTTTAATTGGACAGAAAGGGGGAAATGTTGTGGATAGCCCTGGGCTTGTATTTTGATGTTAATTCCACTCCTCAGAGGGGCTGCAGATGAGGAGTTGCCTTGTGAACCTTCTCCCCACCTTAACTTTTCAAATAAAGGCTTGAGCCAATGATTGGGCAGGAGAAAGTGGGAGGAGCTGAGAGTCTAGGGGAGGAGCTACAGGGTATAAAACAGGAAGGAGAGGAGCAACGGATGAAAAATGGAGAGGAAAAGAAACAGAGAGGCGGCAGTGTAAGAAGCTTGGAGCCTGGAGAAACCGCAAGTTATATGGGATTAATATAGATTGAAACAGAGTAGTGGAGTGGGAGGCCTGCCCAGTCTAGGCTTGTAGCTTGTTTTGTTAACCGCTGAGTTGAGCTTTCTTTTACCGGGGAATTGGGTTGGAAACAAAGTAGCAACAGGGGTGTCATCATCTCACACTTCAAGTTATACAGAAGAACTTTATTAATAAAAAGGACATAGTCCTGACACAATAATCAATCTGATGGAATTATTGACTCATATATAATCCAACACTCTTCTAGCCACCTAATATCCGGCAAAAAGTACTACACACCGAGGAAAAGAAAACATCTTTAACAACGGACTTTGAAAGCTGGATATCCACATGTAGAATAATTTAAGTCCTAATACTTAACTCAGTATAAAATTAAACTCCAACATATGACCTGGATATCCACATGTAGAATAATTTAAGTCCTAATACTTAACTCAGTATAAAATTAAACTCCAACATATGACCAGATACCCTGAATTTTCTAGAGGAGAAACAATGAATACACTTGAAGACATTGGCACAGGACAGGTCTTTCTGGCCAGAAACCTCACTAGTACAGTTGTATATGGAGTGACCCATGGCTCCAACCACACATGTAGCAGAAGTTTACCTTGCTGGAGGAGGAGGAGAGGTCCTTGGTCCTGGGATGGTTTGATGCCCCAGTGTAGGGGACTGCCAAGGCAGGGAGGAGGGAGTGTGTCAGTGGGTGTGAGAGCACCCTCATATAAGCAGGGGGAGAGAGGATGGGATAGGGGGGTTTCCAGAAGGGAAACCCTGAAAGTGGATAACATTTGAAGTGTAAATAAAAAATATCCAATAAAAAGAATAACAATTAACAAATAGGGCCTCATGAAACTAAAATCTCTATATAGCAAAAAATCATCATCATTCAAGTGTTAAGATATCCTAATAATTGAAAATCATAGGTTTACTACCTTCATCTAACAAGGGGTTAGTATTTTGAATATTCAAAGAACAAAGAACAACAAAAACAAAACAGAAAACCTGGCTAAAATCAGGGCATTGAACTAAACAGAGTTCTGAAAAGATAAAATCCAAAGGTTAACAAAAATTTAAAAATGTTCTGATGTCCTTAGTCATAGGAAATGCAAATTGACTGTACTTTGAGGTTCTACCATGTTCAGCTTTAAAAGTCAAAGACACCTTGCCATTTATGACAACACAAATGAAGTCATTGACCATTTCTCTAATTGAAATCAGCTACACACAAAATCAAATATCATATCGTACATGTATCATCTAAAGTCACAAGCACCTTTTAAGCAAATTGTAATTTGTCAACACTACAACTTAATTAAGTCTATAGAGTACAATAAATTATAGCTTTCTGTTTAGTTAATTGAGTAAGCTATGAATTCAGATTTGGCTTCCTTTTACTTATAATAATATTCACAATACAAAGGGTATCAGCAGATTTTTGGTTACTTTTAGAAAAGATTAACATGGCAGCCTATAGACAGGGAAATGTTCTTTACCAACCCTACATCTGATAAAGGGACAATATCCAAAATTTATAAAGAACTCAAGAAATTAGACACCACCAATCCAAACAATCTGGATAAAACATGGCATACAGGCCTAAACTGAGAATTCACACCAGAGAAATCTCTAATGGCTGAGAAGTACCTAAAGAAGTGTTTTATTGAAAAGATATGGAGAGAGAGGGCAGCCTTGTCAAGTCCCTGATTTGAGTGGGATTGCTTCAAGTTTCTCTCCATTTAGTTTGATGTTGGCTACTGGTTTGCTGTATATTGCTTTTACTATGTTTAGGTATGGGCCTTGAATTCCTGTTCTTTCCAGGATTTTTAACATGAAAGGATGCTGAATTTTGTCAAATGCTTTTTCAGCATCTAATGAGATGACCATGTGGTTTTTTTCTTTCAGTTTGTTTATGTAGTGGATTACATAGATGGATTTTCGTATATTGAACCACCCCAGCATCCCTGGGATGAAGCCTACTTGATCATGGTGAATGATCGTTTTAATATGCTCTTGGATTCGGTTGGCAAGAATTTTATTTAGTATTTTTGCATCGATATTCATAAGGGAAATTGGCCTGTAGTTCTCTTTCTTTGTTGGATCTTTGTGTGGTTTTGGTATCAGCATAATTGTGACTTCATAGAATGAGTTGGGCAGTGTCCCTTCTGTTTCTATTTTGTGGAATAGTTTGAAGAGTATTGGTATTAGGTCTTCTTTGAAGGTCTGGTAGAATTCTGCACTAAAACCATCTGGTCCCATACTTTTTTTGGTTGTTAGGCTTTCTATAACGCCTTCTATTTCCCTAGGGGTTATGGGATTGTTTAGCTGATCTAATTGATCCTGATTTAATTGTGGTATTTGGTATCTGTCTAGGACATTGTCCATTTCCTCCAGATTCTCCAGTTGTGTTGAGTATAGACTTTTGTAGTAGGATCTGATGATCTTTGGAATTTCCTCAGTCTCTGTTGTTATATCCCCCTTTTCATTTCTAATTTTATTAATTTGAATACTGTCTCTGTGCCATTTGGTTAGTCTGGCTAAGGGTTTATCTATCTTCTTGATTTTCTCAAAGAACCAGCTCCTGGTTTTGTTGATTCTTTGTATGGTTCTATTTTTTTCTACCTGACTGATTTCAGCCCTTAGTTTGATGATTTCCTGTCTTCTACTCCTCCTGGGTGAATTACCTTCTTTTTGTTCCAGGGCTTTCAGGTGTGCCATTAATCTGCTAGTGTATGCTCTCTCCTATTTCTTTTTGGAGGTACTCAGGGCTATGAGTTTTCCTCTTAGCACTGCTTTCATTTTGTCCCAAAGATTTGGGTAGGATGTACCATAGTACTTGAAGTTCTAGCGAGAGCAATTAGACAACATAAGGAAGTCAAAGGGATACAAATTGGAAAGGAAGAAGTCAAACTATCATTATTTGCACATGATATGATAGTATATGTAAGTGACCCAAAAACCTCCACCAGAGAACTCCTACAGCTGATAAACAACTTCAGCAAAGTAGCTGGTTATAAAATCAACTCAAGCAAATCAGTAGCCTTCCTGTACTCAAAGGACAAGCAGGCTGTGAAAGAAGTTAGGGAAATAACACCCTTCACAACAGCCACAAACAATATAAAGTATCTTGGCGTGACTCTAAATAAACAAGTGACAGATCTGTATGACAAGAACTTCAAATCCTTGAAGAAAGAAATCGAAGAAGACCTCAGGAAATGGAAAAATATTTCTTGCTCTTGGATTGGCAGGATCAATATTGTAAAAATGGCCATCTTGCCAAAAGCAATCTACATATTCAATGCAATCCCCATCAATATCCCAACTCAATTCTTCATAGATCTAGAAAGAGCAATTCTCAAATTTATCTGGAGCAACAAAAAACCCAGGATAGCTAAAACTATTCTCAACAATAAAAGAACTTCTGGGGGAATCAATATCCCCGACCTCAAGCAGTACTACAGAGCAATTGTGTAAAAAACTGCATGGTATTGGTACAGCAACAGGCAAGTAGATCAATGGAATAGAATTGATGATCCAGAAATGAACCCACAGCGTTATGGTCACTTGATCTTTGATAAAGGAGCTCAACAATCCAGTGGAAAAAAGATAGCCTTTTCAACAAATGGTGCTGGTTCAACTGGAGGTCAACATGCAGAAGAATGCGAATTGACCCACTCTTATCTCCTTGCACCAAGATGAACTCCAAGTGGATCAAGGACCTCCACATAAAACCAGACACACTGAAACCAATAGAAAAGAAACTGGGGAAGACCCTGGAGGACATGGGCACAGGGGTAAAGTTCCTGAACAGAACACCAATAACTTATGCTTTAAGATCAAGAATTGACAAATGGGACCTCTTAAAATTACAAAGTTTCTGTAAGGCAAATACATTGTCAGAAGGACAAAACGACAATCAACAATTTGGGAAAAGATCTTCACCAATCCCATATCCGACAGAGGGCTAATATCCAATATATACAAAGAGCTCAAGAAGTTAGACCCCAAAGAACCAAATAACCCTATCAAAAAATGGGGTACAGAGCTAAACAAGGAATTTTCACCAGAAGAAATTTGGATGGCTGAGAAGCACCTTAAGAGATGTTCAACATCTTTAGTCATCAGGGAATTGCAAATCAAAACAACCCTGACATTCTACCTCACACCTGTCAGAATGGCTAAGATTAAAAACTCAAGAGACAACATGTGCTGGCGAGGATGTGGAGAAAGAGGATCTCCTTCATTGTTGGTGGGATTGCAAGATGGTACAACAGCTCTGGAAATCAGTCTGGAGGTTCTTTAGAAGTCTGGTGGAGTAGGGTATGGGGAGTGGTGACATCTGACACTTTCAGCTGCTTGTTGGGTCTTCTGGAGTGCGGTCATGCTAAGTCACTTTTTGTGAGCACTCCATAGCCTCAGTAATAGTGTCAGGCCCTGAGACCTCCCCTAAGCTGGATCCCACTTTGGGTCTGTGGCTATATCTTCTTTCCCTCAGGATCCTCTCCATTTACATCCCTGTAGTTCCTTCAGACACAACGAAATATGAGTCAGAGTTTTGAGTGTGGGATGGCAACCCCTCGATCATTTGATGTCCTGTCTTCGTGCTGTAGGTGGGCTCTGTAATTTCCCTCTTCCTACTGTCAGGCATTTCATCTAGGGTCCCTCCCCTTGAGTCCTGAGAGTCTCTGACCTCCCAGGTCTCTGGTACATTTTGGAGGGTCCTCCCAACCTCCTACCTCCCAAGGTTGCCTGGTTTCATTCTTTCTGCTGGCCCTCAGTGCTTCAGTCCTTTTCCCTCACCAAATACCAGATCAGGTTCCCCTCTCCCCCAAACTCCCTCCCCACCCTATTTACGTTCCCTCTCAGGTCTATCCCTCCCTCCCTACTGCCTACTCCCTCTCCCCTGTCCACTTTCCCTCCTTCCCTCTCCCTTGTGATTGCTTTCTTCTCCCTCCCAAGTGGCACTGAGGCATCCTCCCTTGGGCCATTCAGCTTGTTGACCTTTTTTATTTCTGTGGACTGTGTCTTGGGTACTCTGTAGTTTATGGTTTTTTGGCTAATATTCATTTGTTAGTGAGTATATACATTGCACGTCCTTTTGGGTCTGAGTTATCTCACTTAGGATGAGTTTTTTGAATTCCATCCATTTGCCTGCAAAACTCAGGATGTCCTCATTCTTAACTGAGTAGTATTCCATTGTGTAAATGAACCATATTTTCTGTATCCATTCTTCTGTCTTGGGACATCTGGGTTGTTTCCAGCTTCCAGTTATCACAAATAAGGCTACTATGAACATAGTGGAACACATGCCCCTGTGGCATGGCAGGCCATCTTTTGGGTATATTCCCAAGAGTGGTTGCATGGTCTTCAGGTAGACCTATTTCTGATTTTCTGAGGAACATCGAGACTGATTTCCAGAGTGGTTGCACCAGTTTGCAATCTCACCAGCAATGGAGGAGTGTTCCTCTTTCTCCACATCCTCTCCAGCATGTTTTGTCATCTGAGGTTTTGTTCTTAGCCATTCTAACTTCTGTAAGGTGGAATCTAAACAAGTCCCTTCACAATAGCCACAAATAATGTAAAATATCTTGGAATAACTCTAACAACAAGTGAAGGACCTGTATGATAATAACTTCAAGTTTCTCAAGAAAGAAACCGAAGAAGATCTCATAAAATGGAGGGTTCGCCCATGCTCATGGACTCACAGAATTAATATATAAAAATGACCATCCTACCAAAGGCAATCTAAACACATTTTTAATGAAATTATGTATGTATATATGTATGTATGTATGTATTTATTAATTATTTATTCTATATCCCACTCACTGTTACCCTTCTAGTCCCCTCTTCCTCCAATCCTTTCCCCATCCTACCTCCCCTTCTCCTCTGAGAGGGTAGAGGACTCCTAGGTATATCTCTACCCTGGAACTTCAAGTCTCTGCAAGGATAGGCACATCCATCTCCTAAAGCCATTTTTTAAAAAAAATTCTAAATTCTTTGTTTACTTTCCAAATGATTTCCACCTTCCCCATTTCCCCATCCCCATAATTCCCATAAGCCCTCTTCCCTCTGCCCTTTCCCCAATCAAACCCCTCCCACTCTTCTGTCCTGGTACTCCCCTACAATGCTGCATCAAGCCTCTCCAGGACCAGGACCCTCTCCTTCCTTCTTCTTGGGAATGATTTGATATGTGAGTTGTGTCTTGGGTATTCAGAGCTTCTGGGCTAATATCTACTTATCAGTGATTGCATTTCATATGTATTCTTCTGTGATTAATTAGGTTACCTCACTTAGGATGATATTTTCCAGTTCCAACCATTTGACCAAGAATTTCATGAATTCCTTGTTTTTAATTGCTGTGTAATATTCCATTGTGTAAATATACCACACTGTATCCATTCCTCCATTGAGGGAAATTTGGGTTCTTTCCAGCTTCTGGTAATAAATAAGGCTGCTATGAACATAGTGGAGCATGTGTCCTTATTGCATGCAGGGGAATCCTCTGGGTATATGCCCATGAGTGGTATAACAGAGTCCTCCGGAAGTGTCATGCTCAGTTTTCTGAGGAACCGCCAGACTGATTCCCAGAGTGGTTGTACCATCTTGCAATCCCACCAGTAGTGGAGAAATGTTCCTCTTTCTTCACATCCTCCTAAACCCATTTTTAATGTAATGATACTCCTAGTTAAACTTATCTTACAATTCCTAGCAATAGAACCTTAAAATGTATATGCTAGATTTATGTTAAAAAGATTCAGTGTTAAAAAAAAACCAAAGATTCAGTGCTTAGTTTAGAAATATTTGAAACTATTTTTAAATTTTATAGGATAAATATGGAGTTAAAATAAATTAGCATAAGCAAGTTAATGATTAAATTCTGATTGCATATTATTTTATGTAGTTTTACATAGTTATTTAGTAAAAGATTTAAAATTATTAAAATGTGGTCAGGAAAACAATAAATGTATCTAATGAATGAAAGCTAAGAAAATAAAAGCATAATGTTAGCTAAGTAATGAGTCTTAGGGAAATCAATTTGATTAATTTAAGCATTCATAGAAAGAATCTACACAACGTTTCTGATTATTTTGTTGTCATAGAAGTGGAAATTATATATTTAAGGACAAAGTAATGATGAGACTATACTGTGCGTATGTAACACTGAGCTAAGCAACAGAAAAAAGTTAGCCTTCTGTTTAAATGAAAATGAATGGGAACATTTCAGGTTCTTAGTCTTATCATCAACACAACTCAACACATGTGTTGGCTTGTTATTTAAGTACTTTGCAAATTTCATAAAATCACATCTCATTTTATGTTCCATCTAGGACCTTATAGTTTAGTGAGAGGAGGCAGGTCTTATGTATATAAATAATGTGAGCAAAATAAGAATATATATAAAAATGGTTTTAAAAGTTTTTTGGGGGGATTATAGAAAATAAATATATAACTGGCTAGGAAAATATTTTAAGGCGTAATAGAAAATATGAAAGTTGAAATATGTGATAGGGAATGGATACACTTTTGCCAAGAGTTAGGGTCAGTCAGTGAGCAATGAACTGAGGGCAAAAGAAATAGGATGAAGAGACAAACAGAAAGGAATGAGACTGATCAGGCCACCAGGAAATGTGCTGTTTATGATGGGAACAGTGTTAAGAAACAGACTTTAAACTGAAAACCAAATGGACAAATAAAGGAGGAATTTCCTAGTATTTCAGCATAGAAGTGGTTTTCAGCAATGAACATTTTTACTTGCTTTAATCCAAGTAAGTGTGATTCTACTCTGAAGACTGCAGAGGGCAGTCTAACACTTTCTACTGAGGATCAGAAAGTAAAATGTGTTTTTCCATTTTCATTCTCTTCTCTCTCTCTCTCTCTCTCTCTCTCTCTCTCTCTCTCTCTCTCTCTCTCTCTCTCACCAATGTAGTAATTGATTTTGTCAGATAACTAACAAAACCTGTTTTAAACAAAAATTTTACTTTCTTGGCTTAAGATTTTCACTTTTCAGCTTTATCCCTCAGTCTCACATGACCTACTCAGAAATGCCATTTTACAAATTTTAAGATTTAGTCTTATTGTTTGGGTGTGAAAATGCCCACAGAGTTAGTCCATTATACAGTGAGTCAATGACAGGACACCAAAACAACTGATTTTTGCAGAAAACTGTCATTTGATTTCAAAGACAAAAATGAAATTTGCTCCATTTCATTTGGTTTTGCCACAGCATTTGAACACAAGCAATATTCCATTGTAAGTTAAATCAACTGTTTCTCCCATAAATAATAGTAATTACTTGCATATACATTAGTGCTTTCAGATTTAATTCTTACAGAAAATTAATATGACAGACACTATACGTGGCAGTATCAGCATTTTATACATGGGCAGGCTAAAACTCAACTAGGATGAATTTCTTGCCCAAAATATTAAAGTTGGGGTTTTGCCAACCCAAAACTAAACCAGAAGCTAGAATTACTATTGTTTAGTTTCTTATCTGTGGTACTATGGTCATAAAGTTTCTTGGTTTATTAAAATGTAACACTTTCTCTCAGTTCAAAAACCTCCTAAAATAGTTTATTTTAATTATTTGCATTCAGTGAGAAATAACAGCCAATACTATCTAATAGAAAATAAAATCAACATTTTTACTTTAAAATATTTGGCCAACTTATTTGAGTATTTCCTGAAACCTAGGAAAATTTGCACATAATGAAAAGCTGGCAGGTATTTTTGCTCTTATTAATAAGACCAAAGGGATAAATGAAGGTAGAATTTCAGTTATATATTCAGATTCTTTTGTTCTCTATTCATAACATGGGACACAGCATATTTATCCACACATTTTTGGAGCAAAGTAGGACACTAGGAATACTGTTTGTTTAAAAAGAAAGGGTTGAATATTTATTAGTGAATGTTACGATACTTGCCTTGGTAATTCAACCTCAGTACTGCAAATATTGTCCTTGCCAGCACTTTAAAAAAATATTGATGATAGGAAATGCCAACTCAGGATGGGGTGGCTATATTTCTATTTAAATTGTTTCCCCTCCAACAATTCCCTTCATTCTGGGAAAGATTCCAATTCTGACACTCTCCTGTGTTCTGGGGTGTAGAATCTTTCATTTGAGGAGCATCAAAAGCCATCCTAAGGGGCTCTTTAAAGAAGGACAGGAGCCTGGGAGGGAGACTTCAAAATGTTGGCAAGGAGACAAATAAAATACACTCCACTTTTAAATGAATGCAAAATATTGTGAAACTGTGTCTTAGAGATTATTCCCAATGTGCATTTTAAAAAACATTGGCCAGTGTTCACAAAGAAGGGGGCATACTTACCCCTAACCTCTGAATAATAAGTATTCAAAATGTCCTTTTCATGAAGATTCTCATTCATAAGTTTAGGCTTGTCATTTTTACTAGCCAAGCAACAACTGAATGTCTTGGGAAAAGGGAAAATCAAAACCAAATTTTCCTGGTCCATTCTATTTTAAGTAAAATAATTGAAATAATTATCTTTTATTCATAATTTGAAAAGTGTCTAAGAGATTTTGGTGTTGGGCTGGGGTTTAGAATTCAGTTTTTAGAATATCTCATTTGAAACATGAATGTGGAGAGTTGATGTACAGCGAAACTTGCATGTTCTTCTCCTCCCAATAATCTTGTGCTTTTGATATATTTAGTTATCATATCCATGTGACTGCCTAAGAAAATTTAGTTATGAAAATTGTCTTCAGTTCACCAGCAATATTGTATCATTAGAGAAGAAGGTAAATATGCAAAACAGCCTGTTTCTCCTCTAATTAACAGGGTTATAGCTTTTTTATCTTTAGGGATCTAGTACTGCGTTTAGCAAGATTTTCATGGTCCCATAAAATTATTTTTCTCTGACAGTTTCTCTGGATACAACCTCGTTTTAATTTTTTTAAATTTATATTTATCTGTGTGTGAGTTTGTATACCATGACAAATGTGTAGTCATCAGAGGACAACTTGAAGGAGTTGATTTCCTTCCTTCTACTATATGGATTTCTAAGATTGAAATCAGCACAACAGGCTTAAAAGCAAGTGCCATTGCCGACTGAGTTATCTATCTGGACCATGACTACAGATTTTAAAGTGAACATCTAGAAGAAAGGAAAACATTATTTTTCAAAAAGTCTTAAAAAGGAAACCTCTTATCTGCCCTTGCATCTGCCATCTCAATTTAACACTTTTTGTTCCACTAATCCCCTTTATTTTTTTCATATTTTCAATTTATTTATTCATTTTACATCCTGACTGCTGTACACCTGCCTGGTGCCCCTCGCCAGAGTCCCTCCCCCCTCCCTCATCCCACTATTATTGTGTGAGGTGCAATGTGTGCTTTGAGCTTTAGTAATGTTTATTTTATGAATGTGGGTGGCCTTGCATTTGGAGCATAGATGTTCAAAATTAAGAGTTCTTCTTCGTAGATTTTTCCTTTGATGAGTATAAAGTTTCCTTCCTTATCTTTTTTGATAACTTTAGGTTGAAACTTGATTTTATTTGATATTAAGATGGCTACTACAGCGTGTTTATTGGGGCCATATCCTTGGAAAAAATTTTCCAGCCTCTTTACTCTGATGTAGTGTCTGTCTTTTTCACTGAGGTGTGTTTCCTGTTTGCAGCAAAATGTTGGGTCCTGTTTACGTATCCAGTGTGTTAGTCTATGTCTTTTTATTGGGGAATTGAGTCTATTGATCTTAAGAGATACTAAGAAAAAGTTATTGATGCTTCTTGGTATTTTTGTTATTAGGGGTAGAATTATGTTTATGTAGCTATCTTCTTTTTGGTTTCTTAAAAGATTATTTTCTAGCTTTTTCTAGGGTGTCGTTTCCCTCCTTTTGTTGGGGTTTTTCATTTATTATCCTTTGTAGGGCTGGATTTGTGGAAAGATATTGTATAAATTTAGATTTGTCATGGAATACCTTGGTTTCTCCATCTATGGTAATTGAGAGTTTTGCTGGGTATAGTAGCCTGGGTTGGTTGGTGTTCTCTTAGGGTCTGTATAACACCTGCCTAGGATCTTCTAGCTTTCATGGTGTCTGGTGAGAAGTCTGGTGTAATTCTGATAGATCTTCCTTTATATGTTACTTGATCTTTTCCCTTAGTGCTTCTAATACTCTTTCTTTGTTTTGTGCATTTGGTGTTTTGATTATTATGAGACAGGAGCAATTTCTTTTCTGGTCCAGTCTGTTTGGAGTTCTGAAGGCTTCTTGTATGTTCATGGGCACCTCTTTCTTAGGTTAGGGAAGTTTTCTTCTATAATTTTGTTGAAGACATTTACTGGCCCTTTAAGCTCGAAGTCATCTCTCTCTTTTATACCTATGTTTGGTCTTATCTCTGGTATAAGTTGGTCTTGCTGTCTCTGGCTCTAGTTTGTCCTGTGGGCCTGTAAGCCGGTGTCAGCACTCCATGGAGACCATCTCTATTCTGGAAGGACCTGTGTACAGAGGGCTGTTTGACAGCCCTAGTTCCAGGGTGTGGATGGCTCTGCTATTTCTGTGCCCTGTGTGCTCCTCGCTGGTCCCACCTTGGACTGTCACTGGAGAGAAAATGGCAATCTCACCTCCAAGCCTGGGAGTCAGAGCACTACCTGGAGACCAGCTCTCCCCTGGCAGGACCAGTGCACAGAGGGCTGTGACAAAGCCCCAGCTCCCAGGTGCAGATGGTGACCAGAAGGATCCTGAACCAGCTGCTCCACTGTTTCTATGCCTTTTGCGCTCCTTGTCAGACCTACCTTGGACAGTTACAAGGGAGAAAATGGCAATCTTGACTCTTGCAAAGTAGTTTTAATTTTCATGTTTCTGATTGCTATGGATGTTGAACACTTAAAAGTATTAAAAAGTAGTCCTTGGTCATTTTTATTTCATCATTTGAGACCTTTCTTTTTAAATGTATTTTAATTGGGTGGTTAATTTTCTTGACGTTGAGGTTTTATTTTTAGTTCCTTGTGTATTATAGATACTAAACCTATGTCAGATGTATAGGCTGCATTTTCTGTGGAAAATGCTGTTATCTTATAATGAACAGGTCAACAACGCCCTTACTTGATACAATGGATACCATTTTAAAAGTCGAATGATAGGAATTTCTTTTGAAATTGCTGATAAGTGAGGACTCATAAACCCCTAAAACTTACAGACTATTAACATTGCTATTGGTTACTTTTCAGAATTTGCCAATACTATTGCTAAAGATGCCAGGTACTTGAGTAAAGGGACACACAGCTATTAAGATGGCTTAATATTGATACAGAAGCTTCATCCCTGCTGGCTAGTTTTCATAGCCATGCAAGTTGCTGTGGACACCAACAGGGGAAAAAAGTAACCATCAGATTTACTCTGCTCTGAACTCTTCAAGCTATAATAACAACTGGACGGGTAAGACATATCCATTATTATAATAGTTGTATAATAGTTGTACAGCATCATGGTACTAAACAACCAATTTCTGATTGGATTTAAATTCCACTTTACTCATGGGTTTTGTAGAGATGGCTCAGTAGTGACAAGTACCTGCTGCTTTTTTTAGGGAAACCAGGTTTGATTCCCAGCACTTACAAACCAGCTCACAACTGTCTTCATTTACAGTTCCAGGGGATATAATGTCCCTATACTGGCCTTCTTGTATATTCACAGGCAGGCAAAACACTCCTACACATAAAATATTTTTTTAAAGCCTAACAATAGTGTAAAGAACCTGTTGCTAGGTCGAAGGGGTGAACCGGCAACAATTATTCAGCTAAATTAACATAATATAAAAAAGAATCCTAATGCCTTATACTCATAGATAAATGTACTTTTCAACCATTGTCTGAGAAGCTTATGTTTTCAGTAGCTAGTGATTAACAAAGCAATCAAATACTGGCCAAGGTGCAGAGAATAAGTGTTGGAACATCTGCACTGCACTCACTCCTCCCAAGGTTTAGATATCATAAGCAGAGGAGTGGATAAAAAGACTGTAAGAACAGGAATTGGTGTATGAAGACAAGAAAGCAGTATCCTCAATACACAATACAGTAACTGTGCATATACATTTATATTGACATGACAGCATGCACAAGCACAATATGCACTCAAATTAGACCAAATCTTATAATGGAGAGGGAACATGGACATGGAATCCCAACCACAGCCTGGAAGCAACTGGTAATTGACAGCTGCTGGGAGAGGGAGAGTTTGTTTTAAGAGTATTGCTGCTAGGTGGTCAAAATGTTCCAGTGGGGAGACATAAATCCATGACAATGAGGTCAGTGAAAATTGGACTTGATGGGTGAAAGAAGAAAAGTATACAAAGTTGTGTGAATAGGGAAGGATAGTAGATTTGGGAGAATCTAGAGAAGGGGTGAATTTGGTCAAACTAATTGTATGAAATTGTCAAGGAAATAATAATAATAAATAATAATAATAATAATTAATAATAATAATAAATAGAATATCTGAAAGGTAAAAAAGACATCAGAACATTTTAAAATTTGAGTAGGTAGTAATTACTATTAGGATATTATTTTGAAAAAAGAATAGAATGGTTATGTGATTATCCTATTACTATTTTTGCTATATCAATGATATACAACTTTAATAATTTTTTCTGTCTATTTTTTGGCACTAAAAGTTGCCTTCTTTGAAGATTGAATTTGGTAGTAAGTCAGTCTTGAAAAATTCAAACAAAAGAGTAAACACTCAATTTCAAGGCTTTAAATTGTATGAAAAGTTAAGGAACACATATATAAGGTATTATATAGCATAGTGGATATAATTTTATTAGATTATCAATTATAAAGGTAATATTCTCCAAGAAAACTTCAAAGATAATTGTATGAAGTGATTTTAACAAGATAATATGCAATGTGTTTCCAAGAACTTAAATATTTTATATTATTGAGGGTTTTATTTGATATATATCACATAAATTTTGAGTGAATATTTACTAAACATGATCATTTTACAGAGATTACTCATCGAGCATGATTAATTGTTTCAAATATATTTAGATTCTAATATAAAAACATACTTAATTCTATGTACAATATACTAAAGCAAAGACTGAAATTAATTTATTCAAATAAGCATACTTTGATTAACATGGTCGAAGAGTCCTATACATGTATACATGTATACATATATACAGATATACAGATATATACATATATACATATACACACATACACATATTTACACATATAAACACATATGCATATATACACTTATACATATATACATGTATACATATATACACATATACACATATACATATATATATACACATATATACATATATACATATATACATATATAATGTATGCATGTATACATATATGCATGTATGCATATATACATATGTGCACATATGTATATCGCACACATGCATATATGCATATAGACATATACACATATACACACATATATATATATACCTATATACATGCATGCATGCATACATATATACATACATGCATATGTGTATACACATATACACATATGTATGCACATAGATATAAACATATATACACACATACATGTATACATATATGTATACATATGCATACATGCATACATATATACATGCATACATATATACAGATATACATACTGTTGGTTTTTCCCGCGCAGGCAGCTGGAGTGGAGCCGCTGGCCCTGAACCGCCCGCCGTGGAAAGCCGGGAGCAGGCAGCAGAGCCACCCGACCAGGCTCGGTCCGCAGTGCCCGTGGAGGAACTGGGAGGTGTGGGCTGGAACAGTTAGACTAGACCGAGTAGCTCCACGTGGTTTTATTTAAGATGGGGGTACAGGGGAACAGGGTAAGGGGAAGGTCGGGAGCGATGAGCAGAAAGAGAGAAAGAGGGGGAGCATGCTACTCCTTTATATGCATGATTATTCAAATTACAGGTAGGCTAGGTGGGCCTATTGAATTCTGGGTACATGGTGGCCGTTGCCTTGGTAACAGGAGTAAGCCTGCAGGGCCGCATTAATTGTCGCCTATATGACGTCACAGGTCTCAGGACCAACACATACTAACATATTTGCACATTTACATATATGCATATATATACATATATAAATATATACATACACAATATACATATATGCATATATGCATATATACACATATGCATATATGCATGTATGCATATATACATGTATGCAGGTATGTGTGTATGTGTGTATGTGTGTATTTATATATACGTATATATATATATATATGTGTGTATATATATATATATATATATATACATATATATACATATATTCACAATGGCCAAGATAAGAAACTAAGAATTTTTATCAACAGATGAGTGGATAAAGAAAATGTGGTATTATACAAAGTGAAATTTTATTCATTTGTAAAGGAGAATGAAATGAAGATATTTTCAGGAAAATAAGCAGAAGTGGCATTTAGTAAGCTGGGCATGGTGGCGCACGCCTGTAATCCCAGCACTTGGGAGGCAGAGGCAGGCAGATTTCTGATTTCGAGGCCAGCCTGGTCTACAGAGTGAGTTCCAGGACAGCCAGGATACACAGAGAAACCCTGTCTCAAAAAACAAAAACAAAAAACAACCAAAAAACCAAAACAAACAAACAAACAAAAAGAAGTGGCATTTAGTATATTAAGCAAATTAGGCCAGATTTTAAAGGATAAATATGTTTCTTTTATATGTATAATCTAAATTCAAATTACACATATATGTATGAAATGAAAGTGGAAAGAAAACAGTAGTAACAAAGAGAACTTCTCCACAGAAGAGATGAGAAAAGACAATACTTGAATATATGTGTCATGAAAGCAGAATGCTGATCTATTTATGAGGCAAAGAAAAGGAGAGCAGTGATAAAGGAGAGCATAGAGGTATGAATAAGAACAAAGCATAATTGGATACAGGTAGGAATGAATTGTAATTCATGCATTCACTAAAAATAAAAAAGAAATGATTATATGTAAGTATACAAGTAAGCTAAAACCAAAGGAAAGAATTTATTGTGTGCAGATAGCAAAGGTAAGAAAGCAGAAGAAGTGATTCTAATAGCAGACAGAGTAGATTTTTAAGCAAGAAAATATAGTCTGAGATATTGTGTATAAACTGAAGTGTTAATTGCCAAAGAAAATCTACCAGTGTAAACAGTAATGCACTGAACAATAAATTTCAAAACCTTTCTAAAAACAGAAAATATTTCAAAAAATCATGAGGCACACATATGCATAATTTGAGAAACAACCTGACAGTGGTATAGAGACAGTGGAAACCATAAAAACTGATTTTCAGTAATGAGTAAGATAAGCAGAAAATCAATAATTAAAAGGACAATAGAAATATTACCAAACACCAATTTGACTGAATACACACACACTCACCCCCCACCCCACCCCTCTCTCTCTGTGTATGTGTATATATATATATATATATATATATACACATACATATATACATATATACATATATACATATATATCTATATCTATATCTATATCTATATCTATATCTATATCTATATCTATATCTATATCTATATCTATCTATATCTCTATATCTATATCTATATATCTATATCTATCTATATCTATATCTATATCTATATCTATATCTATATCTATCTATCTATCTATCTATCTATATATATAAAGAGAGAAAAAAGATTGATTTCTGCTTGCTTATTACATATTCCAGGGTATATATTCAATGCCTGAAGTAAAGGTACTATTAAGGAGAGGAGAGTTACATGCAGTAAGACAATATCAGGCAACTGTTTAGTTGATTCTAGACCACTGAATTGTGCCAAATATAATGGTTTTGTTATGAGATGTTAATGTCCACAGTTGTTGATCCCTTATAGTTGAACATTATAATTAGAGGTCACCATACTTTTTGAATGCATCAGAGTATTAGTGCAGAAGGTATAATGCATTAATAATCATTCAGAAAACTTTAATATAGTCTATTCAAGAATTCTATTCTACAATTATCCCCTAATGAATACAATTTGAATCAGGTCAATTGTTTTAAAGTAACATTCATACTAAAGTGCTTTCTTATATAGTTTCTTATATTTCATTCTCTGAAGATGAATGAATAAGTTCTTCCCATTCCTAATTGTTAAGACCTTTGGATGTACTTTAGTATGTCCTCTCACTTCTAAATTATGTACGAAAACTTAATTTTCTACATTTTATATTCCAGTGTGAGCTATTATTGTACCTTCATACACAAGTACAGGAAGCACTTATTGTTTTATAATAATAATAATAATAATAATGATAATGATAATGATAATAGATACAAACACACCTGTATTCAATAATAATTATTATAAATAACAATACATACTATTTTTATAAATAATAAACATTATATTTTCATTATTTTTAATTTTATATTTTATTTTATAAATGATAATTTTAATATACTTATTAAATGTATTATATTATATCATAAGATATTGTACTAATATGCATAATATTAGTATAATAATTATTGCTTTATAATTAATAATTTATATTTATGCATATTTATAACTAAAATGCATAATAATTAGTATAATAATTATTGCTTTATAAATAATAATTGCTATTATTACCACTACCACAAGCACCATCATCATCATCATCATCATCATCATCATCATTTCTTGAAAAGGAAACGTTTTATTTTCAGGTTTTAATTCCTCCTCTGTACCTTTGATGAAAATCATTTCATCATCAATTGTAAATGATTTATAATTTGAATAAGATACACTAGGGTTAGTATCAATTGCTGATTGAATGTAATCAAATATCAGACAAAAGCCTATATCCCTGACAAATTGAATAATGCTTTTATTCGGGGGCTAAAACAGTGAGGTTATATTTGAAGGTAAAAATATAACCCTGACATTTTCCTTTTCATAGAAAACAGATTCATGATGGCAGGTAATTTTCTATTATTAATAGAACTTTAAATTACAGCTTTTCCCCTTTCAGGTTGTTTTTTTTTCCAGTAATGGAATTAAGCATTTGTGGAACAATTTTATAATCAAGATGAATGTCTATCCCACTCTGATTATGTTGCCAGAGCAGGTAATTTTTGTCTTTCTTGTTTATGTGCCCCATATCTAGCTCCATCATGCTCCCAGTACCATATTAACATAGTATCAAAGCATACTATCTGAACTTTTCTTTTTATACTTTAGTGCATATTTTTCACATTGATGTTGCTTTATCTATTTTGTGCATATTCCAGAAGTAGCTTGTTTTAATGCACCTAAATATTTGCATTTGCTTTGGAAGGGATATTAGTTTGGGTTTAGTGGAAGAAAAGAACCAACAGAATGAACATATATTAAAGAGTTATTTATTAGATTGGCCTACACAGTATGGTCTGGGTAGTTCAATAATAACCAGTACTACATTATAAATCTTAGTATTTGCTCAGTCCATAAGGGTAGAGGCATTAGCAGTCTCAATCTGGTACTGAAGACTGAAGATCTGCTGCCATCCAGCCTCTTGGAAAAGCTTAGTGAAACAGGTTTTGATTATCAGTGAAGAAATGAAGGAACAAAAAGAGGGTAGATACATTTGCAAGTGAGAGTAAAGGCAAGTAGGTTTAAAAAAGTAAAGTTTTATTCTCTGTACATCTTTTCTGCCCTGCCCCCCCAGAAGGTTCTACCCATATCTAAGGTGTGTCTTCCCACTTACAACAATCTGATCAGCGAAATCCTTCACAGGGCTGCATTTTAGTTGATTTCATATGCCACCAATTTAACAATCAACATTAACTATCACAAAAGTATTATTCACCCTTTAAGTCTTCAGCACAATTGGAACTATTGGAGCAACTTCATCTTTAGATGTGATCTCTCGAGTAACTTAGCTTCCTTTGTGCATGCCATAAATTTGTTTAGTAGAGGAGTTGACTTAGACTTCTTTTCATGCTTTACAGCAGTTATTTTTTATCAATGTGTTATATTTGTACAAAATAATGAGATTTCATTATAACATTTTGATACATACATTCATGATACTCCAACTACCTCTTCTTAGCCCCCTCTGTTTACTCAAAATGGATTACCTTCAACTGCCATGCCTATTATTTTTAACTCCACATTTGTGAAACAAATGATGCATGTTTTTTGAGATTATCTTATTTCACTGAATACAATAAATATCAAGATCATTCCATATTTTCTGCAAATTATATAATTTAATTCACATACATAATAACCAATATATTTTCTTTATATGTTTGTATGATGATGAGAACCTATGTTGATTGAATAACTTGACCATTGTTGTATTGTGACTAGTGTGACAATGAACATGTTTATGCATGTATCTCTAATGTATGCTGACTTGGATCCTTTGGATATCAACCCAGGAAATGAACACTTGAATCATATAGTAGTTATTTGGTTTCATGAGGACTATCCATGTTGATTTATACAATGACTACAGTAATTTAAATTTCTACCAATAGTGTCTATCTAAGTGGTTTTAATTCACAGTTTTAGCAGCATTTACTTGTATCCTTCCTTAGTATAGCCATTCTAAGTGGGGTGAGATAGAGTTTCTATGTGCAAATATAGATGAGGAACGTGGTACATGCTTATAATCCAAGCACTTGGAAGACAGAGACAGTAGTGTTAGGATTTCAAAATCCACCTGGTTTACACAGAACTGGGTGGCAGAAATAATGAGACTGAAGCTCAAAAGAAATAAAAAAATAACAAATATAAGGAAAATGAGGAAGAGAAAGAGAAAAGAATAATCTATAAGAGAAGATGAAGAAAACAATAACAACACAATAAAAAGAAGTAGACACTTAAGTATACTATCATATCATCTGCAAATAATGGTAGTTTGACTTCTTCCTTTCCAATTTGTATCCCTTTGACTTCCTTATGTTGTCTAATTGCTCTCTCTAAAACTTCAAGTTCTATATTGAAAAGATATGGAGAAGAGGGCCGTCTTGTCTAGTCCCTGATTTTAGTGGGATTGCTTCAAGTTTCTCTCCATTTATTTTGATGTTGGCTACTGGTTTGCTGTAGATTGCTTTTACTATGTTTAGGTATGGGCCTTGAATTCCTGCTCTTTCCAAAACTTTTAGCATGAAAGGATGCTGAATTTTGTCGAATGCTTTTTCAGCATCTAATGAGATGACCATGTGGTTTTTTTCTTTTAGTTTGTTTATGTAGTGGATTACATTGATGGATTTCCGTATATTGAACCATCCCTGCATCCCTGGGATGAAGCCTACTTGATCATGGTGGATGATCGTTTTGATGTGCTCTTGGATTCGGTTGGCATGAATTTTATTTAGTATTTTTGCATCAATATTCATAAGAGAAATTGGCCTGTAGTTCTCTTTCTTTGTTGGATCTTTTTGTGGTTTAGGTATTAGCGTAATTGTGGTTTCAAAGAATGAGTTGGGCAGTATCCCTTCTGTCTCTATTTTGTGGAATAGTTTGAAAAGTATTGGTGTTAAGTCTTCTTTGAAGGTCTGGTAGAATTCTGCACTAAAACCATCTGGTCCCATACTTTTCTTGGTTGGGAGGCTTTCTATGACCCCTTCTATTTCTTTAGGGGTTATGGGACTATTTAGCTGATCTATTTGATGCTGATTTAATTTTGGTATTTGGTATCTGTCTAGGAAATTGTCCATTTCCTCCAGATTCTCCAGTTGTTTTGAGTATAGACCTTTGTAGTAGGATCTGATGATCTTTTGAATTTCCTCAGTTTCTGTTGTTATGTCTCCCTTTTCATTTCTAATTTTGTTAAGTTGTACACTGTCTCTGTGTCCTTTGGTTAGTCTGGCTAAGGGTTTATCTATCTTGTTGATTTTCTCAAAGAACCAGCTCCTGGTCTTGTTGATTCTTTGTATGGTTCTCTTTGTTTCTACTTGATTGATTTCAGCCCTGAATTTGATGATTTCTTGTCTTCTACTCCTCCTGGGTGAATTAACTTCTTTTTCTTCCAGGTCTTTAAGATGTGCCATTAAGCTGCTAGTGTATGCTCTCTCCAGTTTCTTTTTGGATGCACTTAGAGCTATGAGTTTTCCTCTTAGAACTGCTTTCATGATATGATAGTTTACTTAAGCAACCCAAAAAACTCCACCAGAGAACTTCTACAGCTGATAAACAACTTCAGCAAAGTGGCTGGTTATAACATTAACTCAAGAAAATCAGTAGCCTTCTTGTACTCAAAGGACAAGCAGGCTGAGAAAGAAGTTAGGGAAATAACACCCTTCACAATAGCCACAAACAACATAAAGTACCTTGGCATAACTCTAACCAAACAAGCGAAAGATCTGTATGACAGGAACTTCAAGTCATTGAAGAAAGAAATCGAAGAAGACCTCAGAAGATGGAAAATATTTCTTGCTCCTGGATTGGCAGGATCAATATAGTAAAAATGGCCATCTTGCCAAAAGCAATCTACATATTCAATGTGATCCCCATCAAAATCCCAACTCAATTCTTCATAGATCTAGAAAGAGCAATTCTCAAATTCATCTGGAGCAACAAAAAACCCAGGATAGCTAAAACTATTCTCAACAATAAAAGGACTTCTGGGGGAATCAATATCCCTAACCTTAAACAGTACTACAGAGCAATTGTGTTAAAAACTGCATGGTATTGGTACAGCAACAGGCAAGTGGATCAATGGAATAGGATTGAAGACCCAGAAATTAACCCACAGACCTATGGTCACTTGATCTTTGATAAAGGAGCCACAACCATCCAGTGGAAAAAATATAGCCTTTTCAACAAATGGTGCTGGTTCAACTGGAAGTCAACATGCAGAAGAATGCGAATTGACCCACTCTTATCTCCTTGTACTAAGATCAACTCCAAGTGGATCAAGGACCTCCACATAAAACCAGACACACTGAAACTATTAGAAAAGAAACTTGGGAAGACCCTGGAGGACTTGGGCACAGGGGGAAAGTTCCTGAACAGAACACCAATAGCTTATGCTCTAAGATCAAGAATTGACAAATGGAACCTCATAAGATTACAAAGTTTCTGTAAGGCAAAGGACACTGTCAGAAGGACAAAATGGCAACCAACAAAGTGGGAAATGATCTTCACCAACCCCACATCCAACAGAGGGCTAATATCCAATATATACAAAGAACTCAAGAAGTTAGACCCCAAAGAACCAAATAACCCTATCAAAAAATGGGGTACAGAGCTAAACAAATAATTTTCACCAGAAGAAATGCGGATGGCCGAGAAACACCTTAAGAGATGTTCAACATCATTAGTCATCAGGGAAATGCAAATCAAAACAACCCTGAGATTCCACCTCACACCAGTCAGAATGGCTAAGATTAAAAACTCAAGAGACAACAAGTGCTGGTGAGGATGTGGAGAAAGAGGAACACTCCTCCACTGTTGGTGGGATTGCAAAATGGTAAAACCGCTCTGGAAATCAGTGTGGCAGTTCCTCAGAAAATTGGGCATGTCACTTCCAGAGGACCCTGGCATACCACTCCTGGTCATATACCCAGAGGATTCCGCTGCATACAATAAAGACACATGCTCCACTATGTTTATAGCAGCCTTATTTATAATAGCCAGGAATTGGAAGGAGCCCAAATATCCCTCAAAGGAGGAATGGATACAGAAAATGTGGTATATTTATACAATGGAATACTACTCAGTAATTAAAAATAATGAATTCATGCAATTTGTAGGTAAATGGTTAGACCTGGAAAATATCATCCTGAGTGAGTTAACCCAGTCACAAAAGAATACACATGAAATGCAATCACTGATAAGTGGATATTAATGAGCCCAGAAGCCCTAACTACTCAAGGCACAATTAGCAAGTCAAATGATTCCCAAGAAGATGAAAGGAGAGGACCCTGGGCCTGTAAAGATTGGATCCAGTTTTGTAGAGAAATAGTGGGGGGAGTGGGAATGATTGGGGTATAATTGGGGGGGAGAGGAATTCTGGGACATATGGTGGGGGGGAACTGGGAAAGGGAAAAGCCTTTGGAATGTAAACATAGAATATAGAAAACAAAAATTAAAAAAAAAGAAGCAGACAAAGAAAAATAAGATAATGTCAAAGATTAAGAAGGAGAGTAAAATGTAGACCAATTAAAAAACAAGAATGGCATCACCTTCAATTACAGATAACTTGAATTTGCATTGATCTTATTTTATTTTTTTAAATTTATTTTTTTTACACTTCATTTTTTTTTGTTTTTGTTTTTTGAGACAGGGTTTCTCTGGATAACCCTGGCTGCCCTGGAACTCACTTTGTAGACCAGGCTGGCCTTGAACTCAGAAATCTGCCTGCTTCTGCCTCACAAGTGCTGGGATTAAAGGTGTGCGCCACCACTGCCTGGCTTACACACCCTTTTCTACCCTCCAACTGTTCGCCACCCCTTGTCTCCACAAGGATGTCCCCACCCCATCCCACCTGACCTCTAAACTCCCTGGGACCTCCAGTCTCTTGAGGGTTAGGTGCATCTTCTCTCAATGAACTCAGACCCAGCAGTCCTCTACTATATATGTGTTGGGAGTCTCATATCAGCTGGTGTAAGCTGCCTGTTTAGTGGTCCAGTGTTTGAGAGATCCTGGGGGTCCAGACTGATACTTCTCATCCTCCTACAGGGTCTCCCTTCTCCTCAGCTTCTTCCATCCTTCCCCAATTCAACCACAGGGGTCAGCTCTTCTGTCCATTGGGTGGGTGCAAATATCTGCATCTGACTCTTTCAGCTGCTTGTTGGTCTTCCAGAGTGTGGTCATGACAGGTCACTTTTTGTGAGTGCTCCGTAGCCTCGGTAATAGTGTCAGATCTTGGAACTTCCCCTTTAGTTTCTTGTTCTTTCTCACCTTATCAAAGAACTAACTTATTAATTCATTTTTTTTCTCAAGATGGTTTGTTAGCATCCTTTTTATTTTTATCATTACTATCACTTGTTTGTAATTTATTTGGTTACTTTATTTAGGCATTCATAAGTACAAACTTCTTTCTTAAAACCTCTTTGCTGTATTAAATAAATGGGAATTGTTACTTTATTTGTTGTTGTTGGTTTTAGGAATTTGTGCAGGTTTGAATGAAAATGACCTCTATAAGCTCATATATTTGAATGCTTGGTACCCAGTTAATAAAAGTGTTCGGAAAGGATTTGGAGGTATGGACTTTTTGGAGGCGGTATATTCACTAGGAGTAGGGGTTTGAGATTTCAAAAGTCCTCACCAGACAACCATTCCCTCCTCTGCCACCTGCTTCCTGTGGCCTGAGCATTAGTCATTGAACATTCAAGAATGTACTATTAGGCTGGCAATATCCGCTCAAGCATGCAATCCCACCATTTAAGAGGCTGAAGAGGAAGAAGGTAGTTGTGAATTTGAGGACAGCTTGTAAGGAAGATGAATATACTATCATTTTGGAACATAGCAAGATCAATCTTGAACTGACCAAGGAATATTTCTATTTGCTAGTTAGCTTCCACAATTCCTAAAGGTTTTATGGAGGCTATGGTGCAAGTAAAGTTATCAAAGGCTTTACCCAGCACTGAACACTCATGCTATAATACCATTTTACATAGTGGCATGCTGAATATGGTAGTAACTAATTGCGGTTTTGGGTTTTATTTATTTATTTATTTTGATTTGAGGCCTCTTCCACAGAAGGGATTTCAGTTCCAGTACTGTACTCTAGGTTAAAAGCACATGTGTGGACAAAGTCGCTTGTGCAAGAATATACTGCCATTTTATTTTATTTATGTCTTAGTCAGGATTTCTATTCCTACACAAACATCATGACCAAGAAGCAAGTTGGGGAGGAAAGGGTTTATTGAGCTTACACTTCCACAAAGCTGTTCATTATCAAAGGAAGTAAGGACTGGAACTCAATCAGGTCAGGAAGCAGGAGCTGATGCAGAAGGCATGGAGGGATGTTCCTTACTGGCTTGCTTCCTCTGGCTTGCTTAACCTGCTCTCTTATAGAACAGAAGAATACCAGCCCAGAGATGGTACCACCCACAATAGGCCCTCCCGCCTTGATCACTAATTGAGAAAAATGCCCCACAGCTGGATCTCATGGAGGCACTTCCCCAACTGAAGCTCCTTTTCCTATGATAACTCCAGCCTGTGTCAAGTTGACACACAAAACCAGCCAGTACCATTGACCCCTTGTCAAACTGACACACCAACATATAACTATTAAGCCTCAATCCTTACTTTCTTATTCCTCCCCAAGTTCTAAATAACATTAAAAGTCCCACAGTCTTTACATATTACAAGTTCAACCCCTTTAAAATGTCCAATATCTTAAAATTCAAATTCTTTTAAAAATTCAAAGTCTCTTACCTGTGGGCTCCACTAAAATACCTTCTTTAAAGAGGGAAAATTATCAGGGCACAGTCACAATCAAAAGTAAAACAAACTCCAATGGCTCAATGTCTGGGATCCAACTCATGATCTTCTGGGCTCCTCCAAGGTCACTTCTCCAGCTCTGCCATTTGTAGCACACACCTTGTCTTCTAGGCTCCGGCTGCCTGTACTCCATTGCTGCTGCTGCCCTTGGTGGTCAACTCATGGCACTGGCATCTCCAAAACACTGCTATCTTCTGCTGTAACTAGGTTTCACCAATAGCCTCTCATAGACTTTCTTCATGGTGCCACGCCTCAACTCTTTTACATGACCCCTTCAGTCCTGGGCCATCAATTGCAACTGACTCTACACCTTCACCATTGGCCTTCTGCAGCCTCTCACAGTGCTGAGCCTCAGCTGCTCTTCATGACCACTTCATGCCTTCAAAACCAGTACCATCTGGGTGACTGGGGAATAGGCAGGGAAGGGGACTTATGGGACATATGGTGGGGGAGGTACTGGGAAAGGGGAAAGCATTTGGAATGTAAACAAAGAATACAGAAAATTTAAAAAAAATGAAAAAAAAAACGATTCCATAGATAAATCAAGGATAATTAAATATAATCATCATATAATCTTCCTCAATTAATAATGTAGGAGGAATCAATATGTTTCTCTTTTTTATTATTTTATTTATTGACATTTCAAATGTTATTCCTTTCCAAGTTTCCCTCCACAAACACACTATCTCTTCTCCTCCCCCTGCCTTTATTAGGGTGCTTCCCACCCACCCACACATCCTCTCCTGCCTCAGTGCCTTAGCATTCCCCTACCCTGGGTCACTGAACCTCTACAAGACCAAGGGGATCCCCTCCAAGTGATTCCCAATAAGGACATCCTTTGGTATATATGCAGCTGGAGCAATGGGTCCCCCACTGTGTACTATTTGGTTGGTGATTTAGTCCATGGGAGTTTCAATATTTTTAAATGAATCATTCATGAATGAATAGAAACTAGAAAAATTTAATAAATCAATAGCAGATAATGATGTAGAATTTGTAACAAGCCTTTTCCTATAAAAATATATTCTGAACCGGAAAGTTTTTCTGCTGTGCTCTTCCAAGGTTTAAAGAAAAAACTAATAAAATTTCTCTTCATGTCTTCTAAAACAAATAGATTATGGAACTCTAATTTAGCCTATACTTGAGTTCATCCTCAACCTGGAATTGAATCAACCAATTCCACAAAGAAAAACAAACAAACAATCAAAAACCAAACCCTCTAAAATCCTTTAGGTAAATATTTGTGTTGAACAGAGATACAAGTATTCTCACCCAAAATACCAAATTTAACTCAATTGCAATGTAATGGTGCCCACCATGATCAAGTTGAACTAAAACCAGAGACATAGGGATGGTTCAGCATATGAAAATGAATAAAAATGACATATAACAACAGAATCAAACACAAAAATGTAAGTTATTGAAATAATTCTGGAAAAGAATTTTGACAAAATCATTTTGTATGGTAAAAACATTGGATAATTAATAGAAGAAAGATATTTGACCTTAGTTTTGAAAATAATTTAATAGTTAATATTACACTGACTATGGAATGACTTAAAAAGTTTATGATCTTAAGACTTGGAATTAGGGAAGCATGCTAATTTCGCCCTTGTTGTTCAACACAATACAGGTATTTTAGCAGAGAAATCAGAAAAAAAAACAATAAATAAAGATCGTGGAATTAGAAAAGAAATTCTAATTTACACTATTTTTAGAAGACATGATTTTATATATAGACATTCACCAATGTATTACCAGAAGGCTATTAGATCTTTAAATTTTTAAAGCAAGTTTGTAGAGTAATTAACATCCAAAATTCAGTATTACTGGTTTATATTTATGGAGGACTTCCTGAAAGTGACTAAGAGAGTTATATTATTACAATAGGTCCAAATATATACCTATAAACAAAATTTCAAATAAGAAAATTATAAAATATTTATAAAAACTTTAGAAGGAACACAAAACGAATATCAATACACCATTTTGGTTATTTGTTGGAATATTCTCTATTGTTAAAATGCCAAACTGATTTATAGAACCAGGGGAATCCTTATGAAAATACCACTTTGATTATTATTTTCTTTATTTCTTGTTTCTTTTTTTAACTGAGAAAAATGTTTGGAAAAAATCAATTTCTTCTAACCAGTAATTTGAAGTTATTATTCAAAGTAGACTTTCATCTTAATACAATAGGTGTGAATTATATTTATAAGATTTGTGCTTGATTTCTTTATGCTCAGTGTGAACATGTTGGTATATCTTTGTTTGCATTTGTTTAGTTAGATTGCATTCTAAATCCAGAATTATTTTCGCTGCTGTGCAAAACTATTACATTTAAAATGAGTGAGTGGTTCTTTGGGTTTCTTTTTGGTTAATACATATTAGTCTAGAGTTCACATTTTTCCTAGTTACCAAATTCTTTGGAAAGTGATGGCAAGCAATATTCTTCATATTAGGCTTAGTATCCCCTCCTTTCACTTTTGATCAAATACAAGCCTTCAGTAGTAACAAATCTTATGATAATAACAACAGTGATGGAAATTATAGTAAGTTTTGATAATTTAAAGGTTTTCCAACCAGGTCTAGAGTATTATTAAGATTGTGGGTAAATGTAATTATTTAAAATTAGTAAGTGGATTCATGGATAGTCACAAAGCAGTTGGAGAGGGACTGAACAGCTGAGAATGTCTTGTAACTTAAGAAAGCATCTCATATTTCTCATCATTTATACTTTTGCTGATTGTAAGAGTGTTAAATACAGGGGGAAAGATACTTCCTGAGAAACATATGGCTTGATTACAGTAACAAGTTATTGGTTATCTTAGAAAAGTGCCATAAATGTTTATCCCTTCTACACCAAGAACGTTTTGTATGTATTGACAGTCATATGCTTACAAAACTATTAAAAGAAGGTAGTATTCCCTTTGTAATACTAGCTAATAGTTGTAGCTCTGGTAGAGTAATGGTAGTCTTGAGAGGTGAATTGCTTTAAAGAGTTGTTACTAAACTCAGAAAACTCTATAATATATTTATCAAACAACATAAAGCAGATATTTTGAAAATAGAATTAATATTAAAATCATTCTACATAGGAGAGTTATGTCTTTCTGTGTATGTCTAGCCACATACTAGAAATCTATCTTGAATAAGAGAAAAACCTAAAGCAAAATTCCTGATATTTTTCCTAGAAATAAACAAAAAAACCATTAATATTTGAATGGAACAATAAATATGGTAAATACTCAAAACAATTCAGAGAAAGAAAAACAAAGTTGGAAACAATCATCAGCCATTATTTCTGAATTAAGATTATATTATAAACCTATATTAATCCAAGCAGTATAATCCTGCAGGAAAGTAGAGACATAGATCAGTGGAACAGATTAGAGAATCTATCTAAATTCACACACACACACACACACACCCACACACACAACTAACTTTAGCAAAGACACAAAAATTTTAGAATAAGGAAAAGATACATTTTTATGTAAAGTGTGATGAGAAAACTATATATATACCTGCAAAAAATGATATTGCACTCATATCTTGCACTGTTTAAAAAATCTACTAAAATTCTTTAAAGAGAACAAAAGGCAAATCTGGATACCAACATTGGCAATAATTTTTTAGCACTTCATATGAGCCAGGCGGTGGTGGTGCACACCTGTAATCCCAGCACTTGGGAGGCAGAGGCAGGCAGATTTCTGAGTTCGAGGCCAGCCTGGTCTACAGAGTGAGTTTCAGGACAGCCAGGACTGCACAGTGAAATCCTGTCTCGACAAACAAACAACAAACAAACAAACACTTCATATGAAAATTTCACTTTACAAAAAGCAAACAAATAAATGTTACTGTATCAAACTAATTATATTCTGTAGAGACAAGAATTAAAAAATAAACAATATAGTGGGAAAATATTTACAAACTAAATATTTGATATGTGGTTATAGTATAAGATTCATAATAAACTTGGAAAAACTTAGTAGAAGAAAGAAAATCTGATTTTTAATATTGAAAAGAGAGAATTCAAGTAGGGCTCATGATTTCAGGGTAAGGTAGAATCCATGTCCACAGTGATGGTATGCATGGTAACAAACAGGCAGGCAGGTCCTGGAGGAGTATCTGAGAAAACAACCGAGGCATGGATAAAGCCAGATAGAATAGAGTGGGCTTTAAAAAAAGAACAACTAGATTTAAAACGTTTGAGATTTACAATATAATTACATTTTTCCTTCTATTTCCTTTCCTCAAGTCATCCCATGCTTTCCTTCAAATTCAGAGTCCCTTTTCTCACTAATTTATATGTGTGTGTGTGTGTGTGTGTAAATATATAAATATATACATATATACTTATATATGTATATTCCTAATTTTAATTTTTTATTTTACCCAGATTCTAGGAAAGATAATAGGTTAGCTAATATAATAGTATAGGAGTAGGAAAATATGTAAATGACTAAAGAGAGGAACTTACCTCCAACAAAGTCTATTTCCCGCTCTTTTCTGACTCAGCTCTTTATGCAGTGGTTAGTTTTGTTGGAATTCCTTCTTGAAACTCAAGATTACAACTAAATAGACACAACCCAGGCTTCTGTAAGGCACAATAGAAAAGGCTACTAAAAATAAGAAAAACTGAATAAAACAAATTGAGACAAAAAGGTCTGAAAAAATAGTACAGATTTTGTTTGTGTTGTACATCTATTGCTGGACATGGGGCTTACCATCAAGCATGTCTAATATAGCTGTAAAAACACTATTGCAGAAACCTATTTTTTTCTTTGCAAAGAGATATCAATTAGAGATAGCTTTTTGGTTAGGGATGGAAACTATGCCTACTTCCCCCTCTTAGTACTGGGTCTACATGTGGTTTGAATCTGTGCATACTGCCACAGTCTGTGAGTTCTCTTATTCAGGGGTTTTTGTGCATAAAGTGCAACTCCTTTAAAATGTTCCCAGTTACTACTGTATATATTACATCTGAAAGAGGGCTAATATCCAATGTATACAAAGAATTCAAGAAGTTAGACCCCAGAAAAGCAAATAACCCTATCAAAAATGGGGTACAGAGTTAAACAAAGACTTTTCACCTGAGGAACTTCAGATGGTTGAGAAGCACCTTAAGAAATGTTCAGCATCATTAGTCATTAGAGAAATGCAAATCAAAACAACCTGAGATTTCACCTCACACAAGTCAGAGTGGCTAAGATTAAAAACTCAGGAAACAGCAGGTGATGGTGAGGATGTGGAGAAAGAGGAACACTAAGCCACTGCTGGTGGGATTGCAAGCTGGTACAACCACTCTGGAAATCAGGCTGGCAGTTCCTCAGAAAACTGGACACAATACTTCCGGAGGACCCTGCCATACCACTCCTGGGCATATACCCAGAAGATTCCCCAGCATGCAATGATACATGTTCCACTATGTTCATAGCAGTCCTATTTATAATAGCCAGAAGCTAGAAAGAATGCAGATGTCCCTCAACAGAGGAATGGATGCAAAAATGTGATATATATACACAATGGAGTACTATTCAGCCATTAGAAACAATGAATTCATGAAATTCTTGGAGAGATACATGGAGCTGGAGAACATCATACTGACTGAGGTAACCGAGTTTCAAAAGAATACCCAAGGTATGCACTCACTGATAAGTGGATATTAGCCTAGAAGCTTGGAACACCAAAGACACAATCCACATACCAAATGATGTCCGAGAAGAAGGAAGGTGTGGACCCTAGTTCTGGAAAGGCTCAATACATCAGTGTAAGGGAATACCAAAACAGGGTAGTGGGAAGGGGTGGATGGAGGAACAGGGGGAGGGAAAAGGGCATGTGGGACCTTTGGGGGGTGGGGAACCAGGAAAAGGGAAATGAAATGTAAATAAAGAATATATCCAATAAAAAAGTAAATAAACTGTTAATGAATAGACTTTCTGGATTTAAAATCAAAATTATTTTTAATAAAAATATGTTGTGAGCAGGATTTATAACTTAACACTTATTACTTGTTCATAATATAATTATGATACAGTTAAGTTTTTATCCAATAAATATTCTATACTTATAATTTATATCCTACATATCTTCATATTTCAGAAAAGACAATAAAGATGTACAATAATACATATTACCATGATTGTTAAACCAGAAATTGAACTTTTTAGAAAAATAAAATTAAAAAGGAGGAGATAAGTTCAGCACTTGATCATGAGAAATAGTTTGGGATATTTTGTACCCCAAAGAAAAATAGGAACACTAAAGTTTATTTTAGTTATAACCCATTTGGAGAATTAAAAATATCATTTTCCATTTTAAAATAAAGGATTCTTACGTTGAATCATAGTATGTTCTAATTCAATTTATGTAGTCTACATTAATTGCTACTTAAGTTGTTCAATCTTTCAAGTAACTGTTTCTTGTATTGATACTTTGTTAGTAGGAAACGTTTTTATGCAAGATCTAAAGTAAACATATTTATGTGCATTAGTGGGTATAAAAAAATGTTGGGCTGCAAGTTTTTGTAGAGAAAAAATCCAAATGAGTTTATATATTGTGCTTGTGATAGGAAATGGTCCTCACAAGTATATATATTAGACATTTGGTCCCCTGCTTGGGGTATTAATTTGAGAATGTCTGGGAACTTTAGGAGGTGATGTCTTGCTGGACCGGTTAGCCACTGAGAAATTGTAGTTGAAGGTTAGTCCTACTCCATAATACCTTATGTTCTGCTCCATTCTGATTTCTATATGCAACGAAATGGAGAATCTTAGACACACCCTGCCATGATATTGTCCCTATCCAGCAGGGCCAAGGTCTAAAGATTAAGTTTCTGAAAGTATGAATTAAAGAAACTCTTTCTTGTTTAGGAAGATACATTATCACAACAATGAAAATCAACTCCAAGTGGATCAAGGACCTCCACATAAAACCAGACACACTGAAACTATTAGAAAAGAAACTTGGGAAGACCCTGGAGGACTTGGGCACAGGGGAAAAGTTCCTGAACAGAACACCAATAGCTTATGCTCTAAGATCAAGAATCGACAAATGGGACCTCATAAAATTACAAAGTTTCTGCAAAGCAAAGGACACTGTCAGAAGGACAAAACGGCAACCAACAAAGTGGGAAAAGATCTTCACCAACTCCACATCCGACAGAGGGCTAATATCCAATATATACAAAGAACTCAAGAAGTAAGAACGCAAAGAAACAAATAACCATATCAAAAAATGGGGCACAGAGCTAAACAAAGAATTTTCACCAGAAGAAATTCGGATGGCCGAGAAACACCTTAATACACCTAACACAATAATTGTGGGTGACTTCAACACTCCACTCTCCTCAATGGACCGATCAGGAAAGCAGAAACTAAACAGGGACACAGTGAAACTAATTGAAACTCTGGACCAATTGGATTTAACAGATATATATATAGGACATTTCATCCTAAAGCTAAAGAATATACCTTTTTCTCAGCTCCACATGGGACCTTCTCCAAAATAGACCATATAATTGGTCACAAGACAGATGTCAACAAATACAAGAAGATCGAGCTAATCCCATGCCTTCTATCAGATCACCATGGAGTAAGAGTGGTCTTCAATAACAACAAAAACAACAGAAAGCCCACATACACATGGAAACTGAACAATACTCTACTCAATGACACCTTGGTCAAGGAAGAAATAAAAAAAGAAATCAAAGACTTTTTAGAATTCAATGAAAATGAAGGTACAACCTACCCAAATCTATGGGACACAATGAAAGCAGTGCTAAGAGGAAAACTCATAGCTCTAAGTGCATCCAAAAAGAAACTGGAGAGAGCATATACTAGCAGCTTAATGGCACACCTTAAAGCCCTGGAAGAAAAACAAGTTAATTCACCCAGGAGGAATAGAAGACAAGAAATCATCAAACTCAGGGCTGAAATCAATCAAATAGAAACAAAGAGAACCATACAAAGAATCAACAAGACCAGGAGCTGGTTCTTTGAGAAAATCAACAAGATAGATAAACCCTTAGCCAGACTAACCAAAGGACACAGAGACAGTATACAAATTAACAAAATTAGAAATGAAAAGGGAGACATAACAACAGAAACTGAGGAAATTCAAAACATCATCAGATCCTACTACAAAGGTCTATACTCAAAACAACTGGAGAACCTGGAGGAAATGGACAATTTCCTAGACAGATATCAAATACCAAAATTAAATCAGCATCAAGTAGATCAGCTAAATAGTCCCATAACCCCTAAAGAAATAGAAGGGGTTATAGAAAGCCTCCCAACCAAAAAGAGTACGGGACCAGATGGTTTTAGTGCAGAATTCTACCAGACCTTCAAAGAAGACTTAACACCAATACTCTCCAAACTATTCCACAAAATAGAGACAGAAGGGACACTGCCCAACTCATTCTTCGAAGCCACAATTACGCTAATACCTAAACCACAAAAAGATCCAACAAAGAAAGAGAACTACAGGCCAATTTCTCTTATGAATATAGATGCAAAAATACTAAATAAAATTCTTGCTAACCGAATCCAAGAGCACATCAAAACGATCATCCACCATGATCAAGTAGGCTTCATCCCAGGGATGCAGGGATGGTTCAATATACGGAAATCTATCAATGTAATCCACTACATAAACAAACTGAAAGAAAAAAACCACATGGTCATCTCATTAGATGCTGAAAAATCATTCGTCAAAATTCAGCATCCTTTCATGCTAAAAGTCTTGGAAAGAGCAGGAATTCAAGGCCCATACCTAAACATAGTAAAAGCAATCTACAGCAAACCAGTAGCCAACATCAAAATAAATGGAGAGAAACTTGAAGCATTCCCACTAAAATCAGGGACTAGACAAGGCTGCCCTCTCTCTCCATATCTTTTCAATATAGTACTTGAAGTTCTAGCAAGAGCAATTAGACAACATAAGGAAGTCAAAGGGATACAAATTGGAAAGGAAGAAGTGAAACTATCATTATTTGCAGACGATATGATAGTTTACCTAAGCGACCCAAAAAACTCCACCAGAGAACTTCTACAGCTGATAAACAACTTCAGCAAAGTGGCAGGTTATAAAATTAACTCAAGCAAGTCAGTGGCCTTCTTGTACTCAAAGGACAAGCAGGCAGAGAAAGAAATTAGGGAAATAACACCCTTCACAATACCCACAAAAAACATAAAATATCTTGGCGTAACTCTAACCAAACAAGCGAAAGATCTGTACAACAGGAACTTCAAGTCCTTGAAGAAAGAAATCGAAGAAGACCTCAGAAGATGGAAAAATATTTCTTGCTCCTGGATTGGCAGGATCAATATAGTAAAAATGGCCATCTTGCCAAAAGCAATATACAGATTCAATGCGATCCCCATCAAAATCCCAACTCAATTCTTCATAGATCTAGAAAGAGCAATTCTCAAATTCATCTGGAGCAACAAAAAACCCAGGATAGCTAAAACTATTCTCAACAATAAAAGGACTTCTGGGGGAATCAATATCCCTGACCTCAAGCAGTACTACAGAGCAATTGTGTTAAAAACTGCATGGTATTGGTATAGCAACAGGCAAGCAGATCAATGGAACAGGATTGAAGACCCAGAGGTTAACCCACAGACTTATGGTCACTTGATCTTTGATAAAGGAGCCACAACCATCCGGTGGAATAAAGATAGCCTTTTTAACAAATGGTGCTGGTTCAACTGGAAGTCAACATGCAGAAGAATGCGAATTGATCCAATCTTATCTCTTTGCACTAAGATCAACTCCAAGTGGATCAAGGACCTCCACATAAAACCAGACACACTGAAACTATTAGAAAAGAAACTTGGGAAGACCCTGGAGGACTTGGGCACAGGGGAAAAGTTCCTGAACAGAACACCAATAGCTTATGCTCTAAGATCAAGAATCGACAAATGGGACCTCATAAAATTACAAAGTTTCTGCAAAGCAAAGGACACTGTCAGAAGGACAAAACGGCAACCAACAAAGTGGGAAAAGATCTTCACCAACTCCACATCCGACAGAGGGCTAATATCCAATATATACAAAGAACTCAAGAAGTTAGACCGCAAAGAAACAAATAACCCTATCAAAAAATGGAACACAGAGCTAAACAAAGAATTTTCACCAGATGAAATTCGGATGGCCGAGAAACACCTTAAAAGATGTTCAACATCATTAGTCATCAGGGAAATGCAAATCAAAACAACCCTGAGATTCCACCTCACACCAGTCAGAATGGCTAAGATTAAAAACTCAAGAGACAACAAGTGCTGGCAAGGATGTGGAGAAAGAGGAACACTCCTCCACTGTTGGTGGGATTGCAAAATGGTAAAACCGCTCTGGAAATCAGTTTGGCGGTTCCTCAGAAAATTGGCCATGTTACTTCCAGAGGACCCTGGCATACCACTCCTGGGCATATACCCAGAGGATTCCCCTGCATGCAATAAGGACACATGCTCCACTATGTTTATAGCAGCCTTGTTTATAATAGCCAGAAATTGGAAGCAGCCCAAATATCCCTCAAAGGAGGAATGGATACAGAAAATGTGGTATATTTATACAATGGAATACTACTCAGCAATTAAAAATAATGAATTCATGCAATTTGTAGGTAAATGGTTAGACCTGGAAAATATCATCCTGAGTGAATTAACCCAATCACAAAAGAATGCACATGAAATGCAATCACTGATAAGTGGATATTAATGAGCCCAGAAGCCCTAAATACTCAAGACACAAATAGCAAGTCAAATGATTCCCAAGAAGAAG
The DNA here is from genome assembly GCA_964023405.1 of Apodemus agrarius. Taxonomy (NCBI): domain Eukaryota; kingdom Metazoa; phylum Chordata; class Mammalia; order Rodentia; family Muridae; genus Apodemus; species Apodemus agrarius. Next base: position 73,023,195 of record OZ030010.1, on the reverse strand, counting down.
AAAGGAGAGGACCCTGGGCCTGTAAAGATTGCATCCAGTTTAGTAAAGAAACCGAGGGGGGAGGGGGAATTATTGGGGAACAGATGGGGGGAGAGGAACTATGGGAACTATGGTGGGTGGGAACTGGGAAAGGGGAAAGCCTTTGGAATGTAAACATAGAATATAGAAAATAAAATAAAAAAAAAGAAAAAAACAAACAAACAAACAAAAAAAAGATGTTCAACATCATTAGTCATCAGGGAAATGCAAATCAAAACAACCCTGAGATTCCACCTCACACCAGTCATAATGGCTAAGATTAAAAACTCAAGAGACAACAAGTCCTGGCGAGGATGTGGAGATAGAGGAACACTCCTCCACTGTTGGTGGGATTGCAAAATGGTAAAACCGCTCTGGAAATCAGTTTGGTGGTTCCTCAGAAAATTGGGCATGTCACTTCCAGAGGACCCTGGCATATCACTCCTGGGCATATACCCAGAGGATTCCCCTGCATGCAATAAGGACACATGCTCCACTATGTTTATAGCAGCCTTGTTTATAATAGCCAGAAATTGGAAGGAGCCCAAATATCCCTCAAAGGAGGAATGGATACAGAAAATGTGGTATACTTATACAATGGAATACTACTCAGCAATTAAAAATAATGAATTCATGCAATTTGTAGGTAAATGGTTAGACCTGGAAAATATCATCCTGAGTGAATTAACCCAATCACAAAAGAATGCACAGGAAATGCAATCACTGATAAGTGGATATTAATGAGCCCAGACGCCCTAAATACTCAAGACACAAATAGCAAGTCAAATGATTCCCAAGAAGAAGAAAGGAGAGGACCCTAGGCCTGTAAAGATTGCATCCAGTTTAGTAAAGAAACCGAGGGGGGAGGGGGAATGATTGGGGAACTGTTTGGGGGGAGAGGAACTATGGGAACTATGGTGGGTGGGAACTGGGAAAGGGGAAAGCCTTTGGAATGTAAACATAGAATATAGAAAATAAAAATAAAAAAAAATATTAAAAAAAATAAAATAAAACAACTTGAGTTTCAAAATGAAAAAAAAATGCTGAGTGACACCGAATATTTGTATGTAGTCAATTTAGGCTGTAAAGCTGGCTTATTGTTTGGTTATCCCACCTAGATCTTTGCTGCCTCAACCTTTGTATTCATATCCTTACAAATGTGTTAAAGCATGTAGGTAGAGGGTTGAGTTAAGAAAAGTTGCTTTGCAAAGGTGTATATCACAAGATTTGAACTGATTAGTAGGAGAGAAGCCTCTTACTAGCAACTCCCAGGTCTAATGATTGGGGTAGAAGAAGAAAATGAAGACTAGTCTATGTAGAAATGGGTTGTTTTAGAGGTTACCTTGGAAAGGAGGATACATGAATCCAGATGGCTTTTATTCTTTTCAAAAGGCCTTTGTGAAGGAAGACCTCTCCCTGAACTTGTTTTTCACCCAACTTAGCTGTATATTCCTATGAAGAATAGCTAAAGTTTGGATAAAATGTAATAGCTAAATTTTGGATAAATCAAAAATTAGACTCCTCTCTTTTAGAGTCTAAGTG